>PVJD01012017.1:0-42397 GCA_004026545.1 Mormoops blainvillei | reverse complement strand
CTCTAGTAGTTCTTAGTTTACTTTAACTTCATTAGAAATAATTTTGTCAGATTGTATTGTGACAGCTGTCATATCAGCGTGAATTTAAAAAAAAGCTTATCAAAGTTGGTGAATTTTTGTACAGCCATTTTAATATTGAAGATGGAAGATAATATCCAACATGTTTGGCATATTATGCTTCATAATTTCAAGAAAGGTAAAAATGCAACTAAAATGCAACAAAAAAAAAAAGTGTGTGCAGTGTATGGAGAAGATTCTGTGACTGAGCGAACATGTCAAAAGTGGTTTGCAAAGTTTCTGTTACTATTAACATTTTGGCCAAATAACTCTTTGCTGTGGGACTGTCTTACGTATTGGAAAATGTTTAGCAATACCCCTGGCTTCTACCCACTGGAAACCAGTAGCAGAAAATAATGAATATACACAAAATTTCCAAATCAATAAAGTTATTGATGAAAATTTTAAAAAGTGGGTCTTATTTTATGGAAAAAAACTAAACTGATTTTTTCGCCAACCCACACACACATACACATGAGGCCTATTCAGAAAAAGTCAAGCCATAGTTAATATAATAAGAACCATTTGTGTGACATTGATGTCACCTGGCAGCCAAGGAGAGTGGACTGGAATGCACATGTGTGAACAATGATGACTTCACTGTACTAGTCACTGGGGGCGGTAGATGCCATTGAGTGAGCATCTGTATTATGTGGCTATAACTTTCCAAATGACAGAGTACAGCAATGAATCTGCATCAAATTTTGCATTAAGCTTGAACATTTCTTCACAGAAACCATTCGGGTGATTCAGAAGGCCACAGCTATGGAAAATTGGTGATTGGCAGCTTCATCACAACAATGTACCCACTCATGCATCATGTCTTGTGTAGAGTTTGTTGGCGAAACATCAGATCACCCAGGCGACTCAGCCCCACTATAGCCCAGATTTGGCGACCTGTAACTTCTGGCTTTTCCCAAAACTAAAATCACATTTGAAAGGGAAGAGATTCCAGACTATCAATGAGGTTCAGGAAAATATGATGGGGCAGCTGACAGCGATTGGGAGAACTGTGTGAGGTCCCAAGGTGCCTACTTTGAAGGAGACTGAGGCGTCATTGTCTTATGTACAATGTTTCTCGTATCTTGCATCTTCTTCAATAAATGTCTCTATTTTTCTTATTACATGGCTGGATACCTTCTGGACTATGCCTGTATGTTTTCACTAAAATATAAAAGTCTTTTTTCATGAACAGTATTTCTAATACACTATTAAGTTACAAATAAACTCATTTGAAGTTCTAGATGGAAAATATAAGAGGGATACTCCAGTATATAAGGCCTCTAAAACTTGAGAATTTTCCCTCATATTACTTCTATTATTTGCCAAAATTTAATTTTAACATACTCATCCCTTTCTGAGTCTCTATCAAAGAATGTAGAGGAAAAATGTGCCAGCTATCCAAAAGGGACTCCTTCAGGGCAAAGGTGGGCAAGCTATGGCCTATAAACAAAGTTCAGCTTATTACCTATTTTTGGAAACTGTTTTATCAGAATACAGTCATGAGCACATACACCACTGAATTTTAGAGCTGGAGAGGACAACAAAGATCATCCAAGAAATGATTATGCAGGTTTATTACATCATTTTATAGATGAAGAACCTAAGGTTTGGGGGAGTTACATGATCTTCCCAGAATCAGAATTGTAGCCAATTAAAGAACAAGAGTCAGAAACAATCCATAACTCTTTCACTTTGTTATTACATCTGCGCTTTTATTTTCTAGCACACTTAGAGGTAACCAAGAGTATTATTAGCTTGAACCACTGGTCTGGCATGATAGTGGCGTGTGTCATTCTAACTGAAGAAGAGAAAAACTTCCATCTGTTTTTCCTTCTGTTATTGTGACCAAAGAGGTTATATGTTTTTGGTAGTACACTACAATGGGTCCCTGGGTCCCTAAAAGTTTCCATACGGCTATCTCCTGGCTGGTTGGTTGGTGGTACATAGTGTGAATATGAAATAAACATTACTTTGTATTAAGCCACTAAGACTTGAGGAGTTTTCTCTCATCAAATCTAGTCCTCAGTGATAAATATACTGCCTCTCAAAGACTTTGAATAGACTTCACAGATTAGCAAATGTTTTCAAATATCAAAACAATTCAAAAATTTTAAATAAAAATAGTTTTCTATCACAGAATTAATCGTAGCACATTATTCTACCTAAGGCCAGCCTTATTTTACATTGTTATATATAGCTTATTATAGATTATATTATTGTGGCTTTCGGAGAGTTATCTTCTGGTGGCATGTCTATTTAGGTTAGAGTGAATTTATATAAGATATATGGAAAGTGTCTTGTAAATTAAACCCTCTTTAAAGCTGGAAATAAAAGAACTGTTTATAATTTACATCATCTTTTTTATATGCAACATCTGGTGTAAAAGTCCAGGTCCATTGAAGTGACTGAGCAGCAAAACGCTCGTGAGCCAATAACACACTCTAAGACAGAGCCACGGCTTAGAAAGACTTAGAGGCTACTCCACTCCGAACTACATGTATTTCCTTCCTTTGTCTTGTACTTTTTTTTTTTTACTTTTGTGCTATTTTGGTTTACTAATTGGGGTGTTATTAATTTAAAATATATACTGTGTTTGATTATATATTGCTTAGATTTAGAATTTTATGATGGGCACATTTTGATTTCTTCACTCTAAAGAGAAATATTTTTAGGTGTGGGTTCATCAACTTGCTAATGAACATTTTTATTAAAGTGTTTCTATTAGCTTTCCCTTTCCCTATAAACAGGCATGAAGACTGGCAAGCAAATAAATTTATAGTTAAATTGTATCAATGTTGAAATAGCCCTCAGTTTTAGCAAATATAACCTTGTTTTCATTTCTTTGTGTGATTGTTTAGATTTACTATTAAAATTAAATATGTAAATTACTTTTTGATTTACATTTCTCTTGTTTTTTGTTTGTACATTTTTATTTAGTTAAATTCATTGTCTCATGATCCTTATTATTGTCTTCATTGCCTTCTATGGATACTTTATTTATCTGTATTTAATATACTAATATTAATATTTTACTTAAATATCCATGGGATTTGTGATTATTCAAATTATCTTACTGAATTATCTTAGATCATTTTCTTCTATTTCTCAGACATTGGGAAATACATATTATAATTATATAAATATGAATATTTATTAACAGATCAATATATTACATTGTAAAATTATAAACTACAATGAGGTACTCTTATTTATTCTTACTCATGTGTTCTTCCTTTACCTATAACTATGATGGCAATACATCAAAATTTTGCTTCCAATGGGCCCAGTTTACTCTAGCTATCCTGGCATTATGATTACTAGTATTTCACTTCACTGTCAAGTGTTGGAAATTAATAAATTTTATGGCCACTGTACCAGTAACCATTATATTTTTCTCCTCAACATTATATATAAAAGAATAAATAAGACTCTTTCTCATCCATGACATCTCACCTTAAAAGGAATTTAAGGAGATAGACAGTAAAAAATTTCAGCTATTTTAATTAAAATAGAAGTCTTGGCAATAAGGTTGTTGGTAAGAAGCTCATAGCCCTTCTCTACCTTTGACCATTGGACCTGGCATTATGAATGATGAAACTGGATAAAGACAGGAACATATATCTATTTGATTTCTATTTATTTCCATGGTCAGTAGAACAATGATTTGCTTTCTAAGAGTCTTGCCTCTAAGTTTTTGAGTAGGACTTCAAAGCCATGGTAGTTGGCACAGGACATCTAGTTAGTTTCCCTTTATTACTTTATATTCATTTTCACATACCGTTATTCAAATGCTATTAAGCAGTGAATTGGACAATCTTAGAGCATCAAGGAGAGAAACAAATAGGCTAATTTATAAAATTGAATAATCTGCTCCCAGATAATCAGGTTAGTACATACAAATTTTATTCTGAACTGGTACTATTTCTTTTAATTTTCCTTTTAGTGAAATTTTGTCAAACCCTGCCATTCTCTGATCTTTCAAAACCTATTTTATACTAAATACTTCTGTCCTTGAGATTTAGTTTAAATGAGTTGCCTGACAGATCATTTAGTACCATTCCACTGCTTCACCAAATCTTTCAAGTGGAGAGGTTATCTCACACTGATTCAATTAATTTAATATTACATCAGTCTCCAAGTCCCATTCTGAAATTAAGAACAAACTACTCTGATATGATCCTCTTCTTACCCAAAGAATCTAACTTGGTTCACATTGAATGAAATTAGACAAACCTCCAGTTTCTCCATTTTTGTGGGAAACAAAGGAATACATACTGCTAATAGAGTTGTTTCTAAGCCACAATTAACTGTGAGCACAAAAGTGGAGACATTAGCGTACTCTAATCCAATATAACTAATGCACTGTAGCCTACCAAGTATAACAGAGCTACTCCACTGGGCACCCAGATCCACTGATAAATGCCAGAAAAGTGTTGTTATTGGTAAGAGCATACCATTCATGCTGAAACTGATTCTCTCTCTATTGATTTATGAGGATGGCAGACTGAATATCCAGGCACATCCACCTTCTGAAACTCTTCCCCTCCAGCCTACGTCCTGTGAAAAGAACACACTGTATGTGCAATGTTACACACCCATTTTTAATCATTGAGATATACATATTCTGGAAAACATCTGTATTAACCATAACACATGTCAGTGTCACAGCTTAGAACCTCATAAGTCATTAGTACAAGAGTTTTTCTTCCATATCTGTGTATTTTGTTAGAACCAGTGAATATATAAGAATTGCACTGATATTGTTATTAATATGAAGATTTCTAATATAACATTTTAGTAATTTATGAAATTTGAGTTTTATATATTTTTAAGTTTATGAAGATTTTGATATACTTTCCCTATATAAAATAATTGTTTACTGAGGTGAAATTCACAGAATATAAAATTAATGATTTTAAAGTGAACAAGTCTGTGACATTTAGTGTATTCATAATGTTATGCAACCACCATATCTGTCTGGTTCCAAAACATCTCCTTTACTCCAAAGCAAAACTTCTTACCAATTAGCAATTTCTACCCATTCCATCTGTCTAGCCCCTGGCAACTCTGGATGATCTGCATTTTATCTGTATGCATTTATCTATTCTACATATTTTATATCAATAGAATCATACAATATGTAACTTCTTGGTCTGTGCTTCACATAAGATACTCTTTTGGAGGTTTATCCATATTGTAGCATGTATGAGTGCTTCATTTTATAGTTGGATAATATTTTACTTTATGTATATACACAAATATTTCTATACATTCCTTATTTTATGAACATTTGAGCTGTCTTCACTGTTTGGCCATTGTGAATTGTGTTTTTATGAAAACACACGGACATATAATTGTTTAGGTACTTGTTGTTTGCAGCCATTGTTAATATAAGGAGAACGGCTTGCACGACATCATTGTAACCTGGCAGCCAAGGAAAGTGGACTGGAATGCGCGTGTGTGAACAATGATGACTTCATTGTACTAGTCAGTGGGGACAGTAGAAGCCATTGAGTGCGCTTGTGTGCCATGTGACCATCACATTCAAAATGACTAAGCAAATAGGGCATCGAATCTGCATCAGATTTTGCATTAAGCTTGAACATTCCTCCATGGAAACTGTTTGGATGATTCAGAAAACCGCAACTATGGGCAACTGGTAATTGGTAATGTCATCATGACAGTAAGCCTACTAATGCATCACTTCTTGGGCAGAGTTTTTTTGTGAAACATCAAATCACCATGTAGGGTGACTTGGTCTCCCTACAGCCCAGATATGTCACCCTGCGACTTCTGGCTTTTCCCAAAAGTAAAATTACCTTTGAAGGGAAGAGATTTCAGACCATCCATGAGATTCTAGAAAATGCAATGGGGCATTTGATGGCGATTAGGAGAATTGTGTGAGGTCTCAAGGTGCCTACTTTGAAGGAGACTGAGGTGTCATTGCACTAAATGTTACAATTGTTCCTTTATTTTGCATCTTCTTAAATAAATGTCTCAATTTTTCACATTACATGGCTAGATACCTTCTGGACAGACCTCGTATTTAGGAGTAAATTTGCTGGGTAGTATGGTAATTTTACATTTAACTTTTGGGGACCTCTCAAATTTTTTTCAACAGATGTTGAAACATTTTGCATTTTCACCAGCAATGTACAACGGTTCAAATTTTCCACATCCTCATTAGCACTTACTATTTTCTATTTTTATATGCATCCTAGTGAGTGTGAAGTAGAACATCACTGTGCTTTTGATTTGCATTTCTATTCCCAGTTGTTTGAGTGATTTTATCATGAAAATATTTTGGAACTTTGTTATATTATATGCATATATTTATAATTGTTATATTTTGATAGATTTGTGTTTTATAATATCTTTTGTGTTACAATTTTTGACTTAAAATTTATTTTATCTGGCCCTGACCAGTTGGTCTGGTTGGTTGAAGCATCATCCCATGCACCAAAAGCTTGCAGGCTCAATCCCCAGTCAGGGTACACACCTAAACCTTGGGTTCCCTCCCACTGGTCAGACCATGTGCTAGAGGTGGTCGATTGATGTTTCTCTCACACTGATATTGCCCTCCCCCTCTCTCTTTGTCTCTCTCCCCTCTATCTCTCTCTCTCTAAAAAATAAATGAAGATATCCTTAGGAGCAGATGAAAAAAATATTTTATCTGACATCAGTATAGCTACCTTAGATTTCTTTGGATTATTATTTCTTTGGATTTTCTTTTTCCATATTTTTTAAGTTTTCAACCTATGTGTGTTTTATATATAAAAACTAATTTCTGATATATAGTACATAGTTGGATTATGATTTTTATCCATTCTACCAATGGATGTTTTGTTTGATGAGTTTAACTTATTTAAATTTGTAGTAATTACTTTTTAAGATGACTTACTATAATTTTGTTGTTTTATATATGTCATATTTATAATTTTCTTCATTATTGCATTGTTTTGTGTTCAGTTCATTTTTAGTTTTAGTTTTCTTTTTGATTACCTTTTAATTTCTTTTTGTGTATAATTGTTAGATTTTTCTACTGCTAATGTGAATGCTATTATGTTTTTAATTTCAAATTCCACTTGTTCATTGCTGGTATATAGGAAAGCAATTGACTTTTATGTATTAACTTACATTTTGCAGGCTTGCTTTAATTGCTTATTAGTTCCAGGAATGTTTTGATGCTGTTGATTTTTTTGGATTTTCTACATAGAAGATCATTTCATCTGTGAACAAAACAGTGTTATGATTTTCTTCCCAATTCGTATACCTTTTATTTTTTTGTTTGTTTGTCTTACTTTTATTTTATTTTTTTGTTTGAATTAGATAGGACTTCCAGTTGGATGTTGAAAAGCAATGGTGAGAAGGAACAGTCTTTTGTTTCTGTTCTTAAAGGATAAGTTTCACTTTCTTGCTATTAGGCATGATGATACCTATAGGTATTTTGTCTAGATATTTTTTAAGTTGAAAAAGTTCTCCTATACTTCTAGTTTTTATCTGAAAGTTTTTATCAGGATTAAGTGCTGGATTTTGTCAAATGTTTTTTCTGCATCTATTGATAGGATCATGTGATTTTATCTTTTAGCTTTTTAATGTGATGGGTTACACTAATTTATTTGTGAATGTTGGACCAGTGTTGCAAATCAGGGATGAATCCCACTTGGTCATAGTGTGCAATTTTTTATGCATTACATTTGATTTGTTAATATTTTGTTGAGAATATTTGCATATGTATGAGATATTGGTTTATAGTTCACTTTTTTAAATTCCTATAGTGTTTTTGCCTGGTTTTGATATTAGGGTTCTGTCCTTCTACAATGGGTTTGGAAGAGTTCTGTTGCTTCCATCCTGTGAGATTCCAGAGAATTGTCATAATTTCTTTCTTAAATGTGTGAAAAATTCACCAGTGAACCCATCTGGGCATAGTGCTCTTTGTTTTGCAAGATTATTAATTATTGTTTTAATTTTGTAATAGATTTAAATCTATTCAGATTATTTCCTATTGTGTGATTTTTAACAGATGTGTCATTCAAAGACTTGGTCTATCTTTGGTAACAAATCTGTGAGCACAGTTGCTCAACAAACTCTTTTTCAATTTAAAGGCCCTATGATCTATAGTTGTGTCCACTTACTCGCTTCTGATGTTGATTCGTATATTTTTTTCTTAGTTAGCTTCACTAAAGAGTTAGCATTTTTACTGATCTTTACAATGAACCAGCTTTTCGTTTCAATAGTTTTCTCTATAGATTTCCTGTCATTCAATTTTTCAAATTTTTTCTACTTACTTAATTTTAATTTAAAATTAAATTTAATTTAATTTAATTTAATTTAATTTTTCTACTTAAATTTAATTTATGATTTTCCTATTTTATAAGGTAAAAAATTAGGTTATTGATTTCAGATCTTTCTTATTTTTTAATATATGCATTCAATGTTAAAAATTTCCCTCAAGCACTGCTTTCACTATATCACTGAAATATTGAGGTCATGTTTTCATTTGATTATCTGTTAATGTCTTAAATTCCCCTTCATTAAGGTAGATGAAGAATTCCTTAATAATATGTTTCTCTCAGCATTAATATGTCATATCATTGTCTTCTTTCCTCCATTATATCTGATGAATACTCAGCCATTAATCTTTTAAAAAATTCATTATACATGAAAAGTCACTTCACTCTTGTTGCTCTCAAGATTCTCTCAATGTTCTTTGGATTTTCGCAGTTTAATTAAAATGTATTTTGATGCGGATCTCTTCGAGATCATGATGCATGTAATTGTTGAGTTTCTTTGATGTGTAAGCTTATCATTAAATTTGGGAAGTCTTTGGTCATTATTTTTTCAAATATTCTTTCCACCATTTCCTTAGCCTTCTTTACTTCTATGACACCCACACTGTGTATCTGATTCCCCTCGATGGCATCCTGCAAGTCCTTTAGTCTTAGTTTACTTTTTTAATTCACTTTTTTTCCTGTACTGCAGGCTTGAGAATTTTAATTATCTTATTTAAGGTTCAATTATTTTTTTCTTCTGCATATTTGACTCTGTTGTAGAATCCCTCTAATGATTTTTTTTCCTTATTTCAGTCATTTTACTTTTCAGCTACAGGATTTTTATTTAGTTACTTTTTTAAATTTCTCTTTACTAATACGCTCATCTTGTTTATATATCATTTTCCTGTTTCTTTTATTATTTACCCATAGTTTTCTGTAATTTTTTTTTTAATACAGTGAAGAGAGTTGATTTAAAGTCTTTATCTAGTAAATCCAATGTTTGGACTTTTTGAGGAATATTTTTGTTATTTTGAATAACGTAGACTTTATGTCCTCATTTGTATTTTCTTTCTGAAATATCTTATTATTAATTTTTGTATCATTAATTGTTCACAAAAAATATTAAATTTCATTTTATAGAGTAGCTAACATATGTCTAATATAAAAACTCTCATTAATATTTATATATTAAATGATACAGAATAATAGAAGAATTCTTAGGTTCAAAAGAATCTTTATGGAGAGCCATCATTTTTTTCCCTTTCACAAGAGATGATAATTAATGATCCAATATTTATGCTAATTGAATCACTATTATCTATGATAATAAAGATCACCACTTGGTGTCAGAATTGATTTTTCAGTGCTGAAGTTTGTCCATGAGATTTGATCCCTGAAACAAAACATTTCTTAGAATACACTGAACACATAAATATAGTAAGTAATTTTTAATGAAAATAAATTTTATCAAGTAAAAGATACTGAAATACTTTATATTATGCTTTGAATTAATTACATTTATTTAAAATTTTTCAATTACATTTGAGGTAATATTATATTAGTTTCATACGTAAAATAGTAATTAGACATTTGTGCAATTTATAAAGTATTCATGCCAATAAGTCTAGTACTCAACGACATGATACACAGTTATTACAACCTGAGGAATGTTTTTTGTCAATTTTTTCCTTTTGAATGGGTAAGAATTTTGTTTCAATATATGCTTTGTGATTTTATTTGATAACAAGATATTTGAATATTATAATAGGATGAATCTGGCCGTGAAATTCCCCTCCTTCCTTGGGGTTTGCTATTGTTGATTATTGTAGGCTGCAGTTTATGTGTTTTTTCAAGCTATTTTACAAAAGCTATAATCCTTGGTGCATCTTTTCAATAAATTTGCTATTCCTGTAGTTTGTGTTTCACTAGAGTTTTGACACAGATTCCTTCAAATGCCAGGAACAAAACAAAACAAAATATGCCTCCCCCAGTCTTTGACAATTGACTATGTGAATGAAATTCTGCTTTAACACTTGGCCAGGTGGTTTACATTTTTGCTTCAACTTTCATTTTCTGTTTTCCCCAAACCCAAATACCTACTAGTTGTAAAAATTTAGAGTTCATTTAGGTCTCATCTGACAGTGCATTCTGTCCTGGGCATATTGCATGGCTTACCAAATTTCCTAGAACATACAGATGCTTTTTCTATACTCTAATTCTTAATATTCTAATTCCCCACCCCGCCAAAAAAACCCTCTCTCCTCAGCTATTCCTTTCAGGCTTTATACAGTCTATTGTATATCTCAACTATAATCTTTTGCGACAAAGGGCTACAAGCTTTTCATTTGACTTAAGGACATTTTCAAGCAATGCCTATTGCTTGTTTACCCTAAATGAGTCCTAAGGTAGGTAAAACAGAGATGAGCATCTTGCCTTAGTCCTTGGGGTAGTCCCTAGATTGGCTAGGAGAAACAAACATAATAATTAGTGAATGAGATATGCTAGGATCCCTCTAGAACTGGGACCACCGAGAACTTGGGTTTCCATTTTCATCTCTGTTGCTGATCTGAGGAGGGTTAGGGTTAGGGTTAGGGTGGCAGCGGGCAAGTAAAAATGTCAAATAGCTACCCTATCATTTCTAAATTGCCTCTTTTTTGATTAAGTATTTATTTGGTTATGAATCTTTGACTATTTTCTGATAAAGTTGATTCTGACTCTTTCTACTTGCTTTTTGATGTTGACCTGAAGGAATGAACATTTGGACAGCCTCCTCCAGGATGCTGCGCTCCCTATAATTTTAAAGAATACTTTTTCATGAATCGAGAGTCAATTTATTTCAATCATTTAAATGACCGCGGTGCTTTGAATCTCTCCAAGGCCCTGACCACACAGTTTGGTATGCTTTATATATGTTATGTATGCACCCAGAGAGTTAGACTAAGCTCTTTAGGGACACTGATTGTTTCTAACTCATCTTTTTCTTCCACATCACATAACACACAGTAGAGCTAAAATAGTATTTAATTGTGAATTAATTTTCATGTTTTCGTGTATATTGCAAAGTAGTTAGTAATTAGTATAACTTTCCAACATAAATTAGATGAGTTTCAGATAATCTGAAAAAAAGTATGAGATATTAAAAATATGTATCAATAACAAATTCCAATTGATAAACTGTTTACTATGATCTATTGACTCAGGAAGAGAATCAGGTTGGTGAATCCTGTCTTCTATGATGCTGCAACTATGTTTAATCTTTGCTGCCACACTTCTGATCAACTGCTATATACTGTAAACAATACGAAGATTTTAATTTTTAAGAACAGGGCTGTATGAACACATTAAAATTATTCAGCATAATCTTCATTGAATTCTCTATTTTCTTTATAACAAAATATGTAGATTGCATAGATGTCCCATAATCTCAACTATTTCACCTCTTGCAACTAATCTCCCATGTCATCAGCTCTGTTATATTGCACTAATTGTTACTGCTTGCTAATTGCATGGCTTTGTACTGACAACCTCTTAACTTGTTAACTTCTTGTTATTTTTATGCCTAGATATCCCTTAACCTTCAGCAATAATGTCCACTTTCACCTGTGTCATGGAGTGTCTGCAGACTGAATTAACTGCCCTCTCACTTGAGCCTAAACAGCATCCTTAATTAAACTGAGTCATAATTTTGTATTCTATTTTATCCTATTTGTCTACCTGTTTACTTATTGAAAGGATGGACTCCAGGGCTAAAAACTTCCTAGGTGGGAGTTCTGATTTTGCCATTCCTAGTGTTTAAAATTGGAAATTTACTTAGTCTCTCTGCTTTAGTTCTCTTAGCTATAAAATATTTGATAAAAGTAGTTCCTACTTTATATATTTTTAAGAGGATTAAATTAATTAACCTATATTAAAGGCTATGAAAATGTTAGCTATAATAATATAATTATACTATATATGTAATATAGTAAGAATAAAAATAATAGTATTATTATTATTTTTTTAATTATATGGGGAGCTCCTTAAGGAGCATAAATATAGTGCTCATCTCTGTAGATTTGGGACCAAACAAGAATCATGCACAAAATAGTACCTTAACAAATATTTTGGAGTGCTAAATAAAGTTTATAACCTAAAATCAGACCCTTTATTAGTTAGCATCAAGTACTGAGATACCATATAGACTTTCCTCCCAAACCAATTATATTCCTCTTGTCTTGAATTGGGACAATATAACCTGTTAAACCAAAGATTTCCTCACTGTGCAGCTCTTGCACAGTCCTCCCGGATTTAGTCTGCTTTCAGTCTCTTTGTATTTCATGTGTCTTTCACACTCCCATAACCTACTTGTTCTGAACCCGATGAAATGATGTGCCCTTCCGCATTCCTTTGGCTCGCTTTTGTTCTATTAATTTATTATACTGTCCAATTTTATGTATCAATTTCATTAATCTGTGACGTCTTTGAGAACAAGAAATGGATAGGTGATAGATGGATGATAGGTAGACATTGAAATGGATATCATTCATCTTTATTTTCCCAGAATTTAACATTTTCTATCCTAAAGTAGATGCAAAACCTATGTTTACTGATTTAATTGTTAAGAGATGTACTAATGTTTCTCTTGATAATGAGTCAGTAAGTTCTTCTTCCTTTCTTTGCTCTGTATTATTATAAAACAAAATCACAACAGCTATGGATAGTATTTGTCTATTCCTTTTTTATTTTCCAGTTTGCAAGGAAAATAGTGAACAACTAATTATCAAGGTGCATTACACTATTTTCAACTGTTGTTGTCTTGGTGTTCTGTGTGTGATATTAATAAATTGAACACTAAAATTTTAAGAAATATGATATATTTAGTTTTTTGTCAGTGTTTGTTTAAATTCTAATGGAACATTGCCTGCAAGATAGTGTTTGGAGATACCTAGTCTTATAAAATACATCTCTCATGAGAATAAAAAGCACAGTTCAAAAGCATTAAAGGTTATATTTATAAAATTTACTGCTGCATTTTTAAATATTATCTTATGATTTTTATATTTTTATGTTATATTGCACTAATAAAAAAAGAACAGGTAGTACAATGATGAGTTATCATGTTTTATATTCTCTAGGCATTAAAAAATTAAGCACTAAATTTCCAGAATATTCTTCTTAAATGATTTAGTAGATATATTGATAATACCTAAATTTAGCTTAAAATCAAGTACTTTGATGTACCTTTAAAATACTAATTTAACCAAACATAAGAAGTTATTTAATCATTAAAAAACAAACCTTTGTTTCTTACACTTTTGTTTTTTAGAAATAGTATATCCTGTTCAAAAAAATATACAGTTCAAGTTCAATATTTTTTTCTGACAACTTTCTAACACAATTTAATAATATGCAGTCATGATTTTTTACTTAAAGTTTAATTTTTTTGAAAGTTACCGTTCATTTACCATTACCATTCGAATGGTAGGAATATAAAATCTTACCATAAGAAAATAACATTCCCTTCACATAGAAAAAGAGCAAATATTCTTTTTATTGGCTGAGAACTGATCTCCACTTATAATGTTTATTTTACAAGGCTTTGATAAAAAAACATTAACGGAATTTAAGCATACTTATTTAATTCTCAAAATTGGTTAGCTTTATTAAATTTTCATGTATATTTAGGAAAAACAAGTACTTATCATCTCAGGAAAACATACATTTATGACAGGAAATATCAATAATCCCACTTAAGTATATAGTGATACAGCTGGAGAAAAAGGAAGTGAAAATGGTGAGTGTCTTAAGATGCTCCATCATCATTTCAATCATTCAGAATATTTTGCAGAATTTTGAAGAAGGTGGAAGAGGTAAAGTCGTTTTACCCCTATTCCTACCTTAGATACCTGGACACTCTTTGAAAAGGACAAAAAATGCTAGAGATAATTAATCTTCAGTATGAACCCATAATTACATAGAAAACTAAATCTCCCAATATAGTAACATTCAAACCCAAACAATAGGATATTGAGAGTATGCCCATACCTCCTCAATGCTTGGGAAGGATATAAATTTCTATGAAAGTGTAAAACTCATGAAAGGTCCATTGATCGTTTACTTATTTTTATTTTTCCATCACCATTCACCTACCCTGTACTTTCTTCCACCACGACCCACCCCGCTAACCCCTGCAATCACCACACTGTTGTCTGTGTCCGAGCTCTTTTTCTTTTTTGCTCAGTCCTTCCACTCCCTCAGCACCCTCTCCCCTAGAGCTGTCAGCCTGCTCTCTCTCTATGAGTCTGTCTATATTTAGACAGACTTGCTCGTTAGTTCAGTTTGTTCGTTAAATTTCACATATGAGTAAAATGATTTGGCACTCATATTTCTCTGACAGGCTTACTTCACTTAGCATACTGCTCTGCCATTCCGTGAATGTTGTCGTAAAGGGTTAAATTTTCTTCTCTTTTACACTCAAGTAGTATTTTATTGTGTAAATAAACCAAAGCTGTTTTATCCACTCATTTACTGATGGATATTTGGCTGTTTCCAGATCTTAGCTATTGTAAATAATGCTGCAATAAACAGAGGGGTACATATATTCTTTTGAATTAGTATTTTGGGTTTCTTCAGATAAATTCCCAGAAGTGGAATCACTGGGGAAGTAAACCCACACCTTTACAGTCGATGAATATTTGAGAAAGGAGGTAAAAACATACAATGGTCTAAAGATAGTCTATTCAATAAATGGTGTTGGAAAATTGGAGAGATACACGCAAAAGAGAAAAAGAAATTAGACCACGTTTTCACACAACACATAAGAATAAACTCAAAATGGATCAAATACTTAAATGTTAGATTCAAAATCAGAAAAATCCTAGATGAAAACATAGTAACAGTTTCTTGTAGCATCGACTTCAGGAAACCACCTAGAGAATAGTGAAGTAAAGAAAGATAGGAAATGTTTTTATTTGGACAAGGATCCAAGTCACAAGGTAGAAAAGTTAGAGCTAAAGGAAGTAGCATGCAAATATGCCACTTTCATCATCTGTAATATACCTCGAATCTGAAGGAAATTGCCAAAGGTGAGCTGTAGTCTACGACGAGCATGGATGAACGAGAGCAATCACATGACTAAAGACACAGAGAGAAACAAAGGTTAAGAGGCTGAAAACAAAGTGAAAAATATTGGAAGACAGTGAACATAGTAATCTGGTTAGAAAGATATTAAGATGAAAATTTAGAATTGAAAGTTCTGGGGCTGGCCCATCTTGTCTCCTCCAGCCCTACCATATTTCAAAAATAAAAACAAACAAACAAACAAATGAAAAACAAGATCGAATAATCCTCACTCAAAATTGAATAAAATTACCTATGCATTGACAGGGGACCTTTGGAAGAGGAACACTAGTGCCTAAATTCTTTAATCTCTCAAGCAAGAAATTTTATTATATAAAATTCAAATACAGTTGCTGTTTTTTAAGTTTCAATCATTTTCACAGTAGTTTTAGGTTAACAAATGATTGAGATGAGGGTACAGAGAACTGCATTATCTCATTCCCACACACACGCATCGCCTCTTCCAGTATCCACTTTGACCAACAGAGTGACACATTGTTTATCAAGGATAAACCTACACTGACACATCATAATCATTCAAAGCTGATAGTTTATATTTGGGTTCATGATTTGTATTGTACATTATATGGGTTTAGACGAATTTGTAATAACATGTATCCATCATTATAATATACCGAGTGTTTTCACATCCCTAAAAATGCCTCTCTGCTCCACCTATTTGTCTCTCTCCCTACTACCCCCGGCAAACACCGATCTTTTTACTTGCCTTCGTAGTTTTGTTTTTCCAGAATGTCACATACCATATACAGGCTTCTCAGATTGGCTTCTTTCACTTTGTAATATCCAATTAAGCTTTTCTATGTAATTTCGTGATTTGGTACCTCATTTTGTTTTAGCATAAAATTATATTCCATTGTCTGATGTAACGCAGTTTATTTATCCATTCTCTTAATGAAGAGCATCATGGTTGCTTCCGTGTTTTAACAATTATAAATAAAACTGCATGTGAGTGCGTGTGGGTTGGTAAGAGAGGGAGAGCGAGAGATACTTTGAGGGTATATAGGGGCTATTTTTTAAATGTATACGAATTCTATCATTCGTGTGTTTATTTTATCTTCTTTAAGTCCTTTTTATCTCTTTCCAAGTCAACTAAAATTTAAATTAATATTGTTTTTTAATAAAAAATGACCCAAATGTTTACAAATAATTATTATTTATCTATATATATGCAAAAATAAATTCTTGGGGTTATATTCAATAAATACATGAATGATTTTTAAGTATATTTTATTGATTACAAAATTACAGTTGTTCCATTTCTTATCTCCCCTTTATTCCCTTCCCCCCTTACCCTCCCTTCTGCCAGCATTCTCCCACTTAGTTCATGTCCATGAGTCATACAAATACGTTTTTTGGCTTCTCCATTTCCTATACTATTCTTAATCTCCCCCTGTCGATTTTATGCCTACCATTTATGCTTCTTATTCCTTGTACCTTTTCCCATATTCTCTGTCCCCTCCCCACTGATAACCCTCCATGTGATCTCCATTTCTGTGATTCTGTTCCTGGTCTAGTTGTTTGCTTAGTTGGTTTTTGTTTTTAGATTCAGTTGTTGATAGTTGTGAGTTTGTTGTCATTTTACTGTTCATAGTTTTGATAATCTTTTTCTTAGATAAGTCCCTTTAACATTTCATACAATAAGTGCTTGGTGATGATGAACTCCTTTAACCTGACCTTATCTGGGAAGCACTTTATCTACCCTTCCATTCTAAATAATAGCTTTGCTGGATAGAGTAATCTTGGGTGTAGGCCCTTGCCTTTCATGACTTTGAATACTTCTTTCCAGCCCCTTCTTGCCTGTAAGGAGGAGATACAGAAACACTTGTTAAAACCATACCCTTGAGACACAAACCCCATTGCTTATTTTGAGGAATCAGCTGATAGTCTTATGGAAACACCTTTCTTTTCTCTGTTAACTCTGCAGCAGGTAACTCTGTTCTTTTCTCTTGCTGTTTTTAAGATTCTCTCCTTACCTTTAATCTGGGTAATGTAACTATGAAGTGCCTTGATGTGTGCTTCCTTGGGTCCACCTTCTTTGGGACTCTTTGAGTTTCTGGACTTTCTGGAAGTTTATTTCCTTTGCCAGATTGGGGAAGTTCTCCTTCATTATATTTCCAAATAAGTTTTCGATTTCTTGCTCTTCCTCTTCCCCTTCTGGCACCCCTATTATTTGGATGCTGGGACATTTAAAGTTTCCCCAGAGGCTCCTAAGCCTCTCCTTTTTTTTGAATTCTTTTGTCTTCATTCTGTTTTGGTTGAATGTTTATTTCTTCCTTCTTCACCAAATTGTTGATTTGAGTCCCAGTTTCCTTCCCTCCACCGTTGATTCCCTGTATATTGTTCTTTATTTCACTTTGCATAGCCTTCACTTTTTCCTTTATTTTGTGACCGTACTTAACCATTCCTGTGAGCAGCCTGATTACCAGGGTTTTGCTTCTGCATCTGATAGGTTGGCTATCTCTTCACCATTTAGTTGTATTTTTTCTGGCGTTTTGGTCTGTCTTTTCATTTGGGCTATATTTCTTTGTCTCAGCACTCCTCTTACATTGTAAGGAATGGAGCCTTAGCTATTCACCAGGGCAGGGCAAGTCATGTAGCTATGTTGTGGTGCTATATGTGGCAGAGGGGTCAGAGAGGGAATTATGCCACTTGCTCAGCTCTTGTCCCATTTTCAGTCACTTCCCCCACTACCCACAAGCAAATTGGGCCCTCTGGTGGTTGCACACAAGCAGATGGGTTTTCGTACATTCTGGGACCCTGTGGATCTCTCCAACAAACTCTCCTATGAGGTTGTGAGTTCTTTTGCCACTGCAACTCCCACAGATTTTTATAGCCAGAGGTTTTGAGGCTTTCATTTCCCATGCTAGAACCCTAGGTTGCGTGGTCTGTCTCATTCCACAGTTGTTCCCTCTGGTTTATCCCCACACAACTGTGGGACTGCCCAATCTGCCAGCTGCCACCTCACCTGGTCTCCAGCTGCAGCCTCGCCATGTGTCTTCTGACCCTGGCTACCCATCTCCACCCCTCCTACCAGCTTGGATGAATGTTTCTTCTTTAACTCCTTGGTTGTTGGACTTCATGCAGCTTGATTTTCTGGCAGTTCTGCTTGTTTTTTGCATTTCAATTTGTTGCTATCCTTCTTTTGATTGTGCAAGGAGGCATAGTATATCTACCTATGCGTCCATCTTGGCCAGAAGTCTCCATGAATGATTATTAATGGAGGTAACATTTAAAGTAAATTTTTGTTTATACTTTATAACAAATTCTTTATTATATTATTATAACTTGTTATAAACAATGATGATTCCCTCTGACTTATATGTTGATGAATTAATTTTATTCTTCCTCCATATTGTTCTCATTTTTGACAATTTCCCCATCCTTCTGACATCCAGCACTCTGATGTTTCTTTCATCCTGCTAATAAGACTTGTACTGACCCTTCAATATGCCCCTCAATCCTACCAAGTTGCTTTTTCTCATATTTCCTTAGTTCCTTTTACCCCATCGCATCATCTAAAGGTTCTGTAATATGACACAACAATGAAAATTAAAGGTCACTGGATATAAACAGAGATTACTGATGGATACCAAAAGATGGGATTTGTGATCACCGGGGGAAATTCTACTGCTGGAGGAGACACAGAAACACTTGTTAAAGCCACACCCTTGAGACACAAACCCCATTGTGCACTCCAAAGACTGAGAATCAGAAGATTAATTAAGGCCCTGTCTAGAGCCTACCATCAATTTAACAAGTCTCTACTACTAATAATAGGGGATTATAGTTCAGGAACCTGTAAGAAACAGTGCAGAGAAAAGCTCCAAAGCTAAAATGGGAAACCCAAAACAAGGTCACCTGAACAATTGGAAACCCCTGGTGTCCATCGCTAAAGAATCGTTAAACATAGCCCAACCCAACTCAGCTAGTTTAGCATAATTTTCACACTGAATTACTATTTATTTCAATCTCCATTGTACTATGGATGTCTTCCTATCAACAAAGAAAATTATAAGTATGCCGAAATAGAATCTGAAGATATAGAGCAATCGTCAGAACCAAATTCAGATGTTGCAGAAAAGTTAGAATTAATTAGGTAAAGAATATAAAATAACTGTGATTAATATGATAAGGTATTAATTGAAAAGGTATATAATATGCAACTCCAGATGTTGGGTATATATTTACCATATATATATATGATATATATATATAAATATATATATGTAGATAAACAAACACGATATAAGAGAATGCATGAAATTATAATGAAAAATGTTAATGCTATAAATCAAAAGCATAATAAAAGAAATACAGAATGTCTTCAAAGTGCTCATTAGTTGACTAAATACAACCAAGGACAGAATTCAGTGAACTTGAAGATAGGTCTATGGAAATTGTCCAAATGGAAATAGAGAAGAAAAAGGGAAAAAAGAAACCCATAATAGAACATCCAAGAACTATAAAAAAATCAAATTACATGGCATACAGGTAACTGCGATATGAACTGGAGAAGGAGAATGAGACAAAGCAAATATTTAAAGTAATAATGACTTAGAATTTTCCAAAATTAATGACAAAAACCAAACCAAAATTTTAAGAAACTCAGAGAACACTAAACAGGATAAATGCCAATAATAACAACAAAAAAACTAAACAAACAAACAATAACAACACAAAATACTGGGTTGACCAAAAAGTTCATTTAGTTTTTTTCTATACAATGGCTCTAGTAGTGCTTAGTTGCCTTTAACTTTATTAGAAAAAAAGTGTTAGATTGTATTGTGACAACAGTCACATCAGCATGCATTTAAAAAAAAATCAAAATTGATGAGTTTTTTGGTAGCCATTTTAATATTGAAGATGGAAGAAGATATGCAACATTATCATGTATTATGCTTTATTATTTCAAGAAAGGTAAAAATGCAACTGAAACACAGAAAAAGACTTGCGCAGTGAATGGAGGAGGTGCTGTGACTGAGCGAACATGTCAAAAGTGGTGTGCAAATTTCTTGTTACTATTGACATGTTGGCCAAATAACTCTTTGCTGTGGTGCTGTCTTATGCATTGGAAGATGTTTAGCAGCACCTCTGGCCTCTACCCACTAGAAGCCAATAGCAGCAGATAGCCAGCATACTCAAAATATCCAAATCAATAAATTATTGGTGAAAATAAAAAATGTGCCTCTTATTTTACATAAAAAAACTAAACAGATGCATTGGCCAACCCAGTGACACATATTATCAAACTGCAGAAACCCAAGACAAAGAGAAATTTCTGAAGGTGGCTAAAAGAGGAAAATAAAACCCACATCTACAGTAAAATAAGAATAAAATGTACAGTGAACTTCTCCTTAGAAACTATGTAAACAAGAAAAGAATGGAGTGTAATTTTTTTTTAAGATTATATTTTTTTTTTAGAGAGAGGAAGGGAGGGAGAAAGAGAGAGAAAGATACATCAATGTGTGGTTGTCTCTCGTACACCCCCACTGGGGATCTGGCCTACAACCCAGGCATATGCCCTGACTGGAAATCGAACTGGTGACCCTTTAGTTTATAAGCCAGCACTCAATCCACTGAACCACACCAGCCAGGGCTGGAGTGAAATCTTTAATATCTTTAAATTTTTTAAAAAGGAAAATAAAACATGCCAACCTAGAATTCAATATTCATGAAAATATCCTTGAAAACAGGAGAAATAGAATTTCCTTGTCTATTAGTTTCTTTAGATTGTTGCAAATTAACAAAAACGTAGTGGTTTAGACAACAAAAATCTATTCTCCCACAGTCCTGGAGGTCATGCTTTTAAAAGAAAAGTGGCAGCAGGGCTGTATTCCCTCCCAAGGTTTAAGAGGAATATTAGCTTTATTTTGTTTTTTCCAGCTCTAGACACTTACTGTATTCTTTAGATCATGATCTATTCTTCCATCTGCACAACCAACAATATAGCATTTTATTGCCTCTCTGATTTCCTGCCTCCCTCTTACAAGGACCCTTGAGATTACTTTTAGCCCACCCAGATATCCATGAACAATCTCATTTGTAGAATCCTAAATTAATCACATCTATGAATTATTTTCCCAGATAAGGTAACATATTCACAAGTTCTGGGGATAAGGACATGGACATTTTTGGGAAAAACAGTTTTTATCCTTCTATGTCCAACAAACAAAAACTAAGGAAATGTATTGCAAATAGTCTTGTTCTATAATAAATGTTCAAACAAGTGATCAAGCAGGAGTAAAATGATATATTCAGAATCTTGGATCAGAAAAAAAGAGTGCACGAAAAGGAATAACTAAGATAATATATAACTTTTTCTTTTCCTTATTATTGGTTGCTCTGAAAGAACAAAATATTTATAAAAATAGTAACCATACATTGGATGATTATAACATATGCCAAAATGAAATAAATGACAATATCATGAATTTCAGAGGGCGGAATAGGGATTAATATAAATCACCCGCACTATATGTGAAATGTCATATATTATTTGAAGATAGACTTAGATTATCTACAAATTTGTATTGTAAACTTAATGATGCCTCTGCAAGATTTTATTATAAAAATAAACATAAGTGAAAAGTAGAAGAAATATAATAGAATCATTAAAAACATCCACTTAAAGTCAGACATTCACTTAAAGCCACAAACAATAAAAATGTAACTAATTTGGTACAGTAACAAAAGTTTGACAAGTTTTTTCTAGAAGTTTGATTCGATTGTAATGCATTACTTGTTAAAATGAAAAAGAAATGAACAAGTGCATGGGTAGAAAACAGAAATATGATTGACTAAATATGAATGATCCAAACACACTAGTTAAAAGGACTGTTGTTAAATTGGATTAAAGAAACCAGACTGAATGACCTATAAGAAATTCACTTTAAATATTAAGGCTCACCTAAGTAAAAACAAAGAGAAAGACATTCCATGAAAATACTAACCAACATAAATTTAGTACAGCTATTTGTCTATCAGACAAAGCCAAATTTGGAGCAAGGGTGATTATCTGGGATGGAATAACACTACATAACAATAAAGTGTTCAATTATCCAAGAAGATATAATGATCAAATACACATTGCATTAGGGAAATCATTAAATTATATAAAGCAAATATTTTGGAGTAAAGCATTTTTATATACTTATAAAATATGTCTGTGGAACTTCTCTCGAATGATTCACTTACATGATATTTGTAGATTTTTTTTTCTTGGATTCTAAGCATGTAGAAAATATGTAGTAAGGTCCTGGAGAAAAATAGGAACACAAACAAGAAAAATATAACTCATTTGGCATAGTAGCAAAAGTGTGACAAGTTTCCCTAGGAGTTTGATTTGATTGTGATACAATACTTGTTAAAGCTTCTTCTGGGGAGTATCATACTTGTTTTTAGTTGATGCTCTGCATCTAAATTCTAGAGAACAGCAGCAACAAAAGCAAACACTTCTACATCTTAAGCTGCTGGTCTGTATCAGTCCACCACTGTCTGCTCTGACCTGGGAAAGTCCTCATGTTTATGACTTAAGAACATAAATAATATAAAATATATTCTAGCTGGTATCTTTCTTATTTATAGAAAAGTGGATTACCTTCCCCTTAAATTGAACCATAAGCACATGTTATTCTGTTTTACACACCAAAGTAATGCATAGGGATCACGTGTTTACTAAAATAGAAATTAGTTTGACTGAGCAGATGTCACTGTCCAAAATAAAATTCTAGTGATGTTTTTAATAGAGAGAATTTTCCTCCTGCCATACATGTGTGTATATAATTTCTATTAAACATATTATACTTTTAATAAATGACAAATACTCTAGCATCTTAAATGCCATATTTAGTAGGACTGAACTAAAATATTAGATATAATATACTATTAATATGAACTTTGCAAAATAAATTCTTATCTCAATTACTGGTATTTAGATGTGAATCAAAGAATCGTGTAGCTCCCAACTGTTGAATCACAAGACACTAGCTATTTTCACCTTCTTGTATTTGAAAATAATGCCTTGCTACTATAGTAAATCAAATTCAATTTGGTTAAATTTTATTTTACTAAGTTTTTGATCTCTTAATAAATGCTAATCTTTGAAAATACATTATATTCAATACAAACACGTCTTCTATTTTTCTGAATATATAGGCAGCTTCTAATATGGACTCTCATGAGCCCATGTGGTGTGTAATGACTGTTCAGTGCCCTTCAGTGTCAGTTGAACTTAGTGACTTGCTTCTAAAGAATAGGATACAGTAAAAAATATGGAATATTACTACTTGTGAGATTGTTACAAAAAATATGGCTTTTGTTTAATGTACTCTTTCTTGCCCTCTCACTGACTTATTCTGAGAGAAGCTAGCTTCCATGTGGGAAACAACCAGTGAGGAACTGAGGCCGTTAGCTGAATAGCTTCTTAGGAATTGAATCCTTCAAACAATCACACCACTGAATTTGAAAGAAGATCCTCTATCTGAATATTTCTTAAAATTATATTTTATTGATTATGCTATTACATTTGTTCCAATTTTCCCCCCTTTTTCTCCCTTCAACCAGTACCTTCCTCCCTCAGGCAATCCCCCCACCATTTTTCATGTCCATGGGTCATGCATATAAGTCTTTGGCTACTCCATTTCCTATACTGTACTTTACATCCCTGTGGCTATTCTGTAACTACCAATTTGTACTCTTAATCCCCTCATCTCTTCACCCATTCCCCCG
The DNA here is from genome assembly GCA_004026545.1 of Mormoops blainvillei. Taxonomy (NCBI): domain Eukaryota; kingdom Metazoa; phylum Chordata; class Mammalia; order Chiroptera; family Mormoopidae; genus Mormoops; species Mormoops blainvillei. Next base: position 18,218 of record PVJD01012017.1, on the reverse strand, counting down.
CCCTCCCCTCCTGTCTGGCAACCATCAAAACACTGTCTGTATCCACAATTCTGTCTCTGTTTCTGTTGTTTTCTTAGTCAGATTTTTAGATTCAATTGTTGATAGATATGTATTTATTGTCATTTTATTGTTCATAGTTTTAATCTTCTTTTTCCTAAAAAAGTACCTATAACATTTCATGTAGTAATGGTTGTCAATGATGACCTCCTTTAGTTTTTTCTTGTTTGGATGCTCTTTATCTGTCCTTTGATTTTAAATGGTATCTTTGCTGTGTAGAATGATCTTGGCTATAAGTCCCTGCTTTTCATGACTTTGAATATTTCTTGCCAATCCATTCTAGCCTGCAGATATTCTTTTGAGAATTTAACTGAAAATCTTATGGGAATGCATCTTTAAGTAACTAACTGCTTTTCTCTTGCTGCCTTTAAGATTTTCTCTTTATCTTTAACTTTTGGTATTTTCATTATGCTCAAGGAACTAATTGAGCTTAACTGAGCATAACAGAACAAATTGAGGACCTCAACAACAGCATAAAAAAGATCCAATCAGAAATGAAGGAGACGCCAATTGAAATAAAGGACAATTTACAGGGAAACAACAGTAGAGTGGATGAAGTCAAGAATCAAATCAGGTATTTGGAACATAAGGAAGCAAAAGACAACCAATCAGAATAAGAAGAAAAAAAAAGAATCCAAATAAACAAGGATAGCGTAAGGAGCCTCAACCTTTCCAACATTTAAGTGAGTCATAGGGGTTTCAGAAGAAGAAGAGAAAGGGCATGAAATTGGAAATCTATTTGAAACATTAGTGAAAGAAAATTTTCCTAAGTTGGTGAAGGAAATAGACTTGCTAGTCCAGGAAGCACAGAGAATCCAAAGTAAGATGAATGAAAAGAGGCCCACTCCAACACATATGAGTTGAATCTTTATATGCGTTTCCAGCCCTGGTTAAATAAAAACTTGAACACATTATGAGAGAGTTAAGCCAGAGTTCAAAGTCCCAACCCACAGAGACTGTGAGATAATATACATTTATTGTTTCCAGTGACTGGATTTTGTCAATTTGTTATACGGAAATATAGAAATAATAGAATGGGTAATCCACAATAGAAATTTTACATTAATTAAACAATTATTGATGCAAAAGCAACAGTTTTACCTACCATGGCCAATTGTCAAATGACTCTATACAAACTGAACTTAATTCAGATTTCATAGGAATTTTGTAGGAACATTGAATATGAGAAAAATAATTCTGATTTGATAAAACTTGCAACTAATGGTTAGCATAACAGGAAAAAGGAGATATAATAGCCCTCTTCATTATTTGAAGTTCATGGAAAACAAATGATTGACATGGAGAAAAAAGAAAAATTGAAATTCCTAGAAAAAGTATAAATTGAAAATCCTCTAAATATTAAGGACACAACTTGGCTCCAGACAGGTGGAAATGGGATGTTAACTAGACTCTATCTTCCCATTTTAATATGATTGAATACTTTGAACTTTGAAATCCTATGTACTATTTTCTGTTAATATCCTGGGAACTTATATTCTCATAATTACCAAGGAATCTCTGTCCTCTTCAGGGATCAATTGTTAGTCTATATGCCATTGATTCAGACATGATTCTCTAACTCTTATTTACATAAAATCTGTAAATAGGGTTTAATAAATTATAGTGAAAATTGAGAATGCAGGATGGATTAATAAAATACATATTTATGTTAAAATAATGCATACAGTTTAAAAGTAAACACTGGGTAAGCTCATTTTTAATTTTCCCATAGTCACACAACCATTGCCTTTAATTTTGACTTTTCATTTGACATAAGTATCCTCATATAGAATATCTTTGGCTTTAAATTTTCTTCTTTTTCCTTCTTTAAACCACAATTTTTAAAAAATGCATCTTCTCCATCTCTAATAAAATAATTAAGTTTCAATGATGCCATTTTCCCGCTTCCACTGACACTTATTCTTATAAAGTCTAATAGTCTATTCCTAAGGTATTTTCTCAAGGACATTTTCTAATATAAGAGAAACAGATTGAAATTTATATATATATATATATATAGCATTATTATAAACAATCCTCATGTTTCTGACTTCTGGATCTTTTTTGATTTAGATGCTGTAATTCTCTACTGCTCCATCAACTGCACCAACATATTTTTAAATGAATAAAGTCTCTCAAGTATAAGTTGCACTTTTAAATTTCCATTTATTATTGTTTCCCCTTTGAAGTCCAAATTTTCATTTCAACCTCTTATTCCACATTATTTTCTATCTATATAAAAAATTGAAATTTCTTTTTTCCTAAAAGAAGAACAGAATGCAGGAAATAAAAGGGTTAAAAATTGGTCACTAAAGATTTTTGAAGGCCTCACTACCGAGGAGAGGAGAATAGGCAATTCAGTGAAGAGTGGGGAGTCTATTAATATGAAGCTACTGAACACTTACTTTTTGCCCAGGACTAGGACACCATTGAACAATGTTTTAATTTTATTTTAAATTCAAGAGGAAATAAAACACAGAGAGAGGTAAAAGGGATTAGAGTTTCTCTTATTAGCAGCTTCAGAAATCCGAAAGCTAGAGCCAGGCCAAGTCCAAATGTATGCGGTATCAAAACGTAAGTCAGTCATAGGTGGATGAATCGGTGATGCATAGGCTGATAACTGGGACTGGAAGCTTCAAGTCTGTCTTAGATTATTATCAGTCTCCATAATCCTGGGCCAAGGAAATATCTGAAAGGTAAAAGTGTTGTCCGTGAAAATGTGTTCTGGATATACAAGCAATGTGATTCAAAAGGCTGTTGTGATTCCATAAGTTTCAACAATCAATTCATTGCTATTGTAGTGAAGATTTCATTTACACAAAATGAAGTAAATTGGCAAGCATGTAGTGAAGGTCTACTAAGTTTAGAAATTTGTAGGAAGTATTAAGGGAGGTAAATTAAGGAGAAAAGCCACAGCTCTCCAATGTGATTAATGAACACTAACAATTCAAGATTATATGAGCAATTACAAGACAAAATCGCCATAAGAAATTAATATCCAGAGACAACAATGACATCAACAAAACGAATTAACATCATAGGTGGCCACACCCCCCCCAGGTATTACTACTTTTGTTATAAATTGTATTTCAAATATATTTCAAGTATGCTCTTACTGTTTTTCCTGCTTCTTTCATTATAAGAGATCCCATTTGCCTGTGAGTTATGGTCAACCAAAGTTTCTGCTCTTTAGCTTCACGCACATTCTACTAAAGTCAAGGAGCTGCAATAGTCTAGTCTGGTCTTTGCCACGTTGGGTCTGTTTCTATCTTGAGCTGTTTGAGGGCGCAAGTGCAGTGTGAATGGGGATAAGTAATGTCCTCTTCCCAGCCTCTGTTCTGTCCTCCTCTTCTGACTTTTCCATGAGTGTCAGGTATGATTGTGCAGAGGCTGGGGGCACATATAGGGAGAGAATTTCTTCACTCTTCATGTTCTCATCCACCTGCATGATATGGGCCCCTCTAGGTCTCAGGCGTATGGGTTACTTATGTTTTAGGCTCAAGTTTTCATTTCTGTCTTGCTGCCTATCCTGGTGCTAAAATTCTGCAGTATATATTAAGACTATATATTTTTAGAATATGAATATTTATATTATGAAATAACATAAACTTAAACCATGCATTTTAGGGTTTATTGATGCTGTTTAGACAAATACATTGCTTCACAGACCCACAAAACCACTTTTACAGACAGCTTGGAATGATCTGTGTTAGAAGGTGTTTTGAGAACTTAAATTATTATGTTTCCTAAACATAGACAATTGAATTTACTACATAGAGGTTTTTTTTAAAACATCTACCATTTACTGATGAGCTTGGTATATCAGAAGCTCAGTAGCATTTCCTCTTCAAAACTGCAAAACATTGGAATTATTATTCCAATTTTAAAGTCTGAAGAAATTGAGGCTCAATAATTTTATTGACTAAAATTACAAAGTTATTTAAAGAGGTAGGATTCACATCCAAATCTCTTTAATCTAAAGTCTGAAATTGTTCCTTAATACCACTGAACACAAAACAATATAAAATAAAACAAAATAAAAAAGCATTTAGAGATTCAATCCACAATGCCAGGATTTATAATCTTATTATTCCATATTAACACATGGAGAAATTTAGAGAATATGGGAAATGAGAAAGTTTGAAGCTAAGCTATTTACTCATTTGAAAGACATCTGTGTTTAATTTAAGAAATTGAACCAACTGTAATATATTCAGTTTTTCCTCTTAAGAAGTTTCTTTGTGACTGTAGATTTGATCTATGAATCATACTTTTTTGTATGTGCAGTTCATCCTTCCATTCTTACTTCTGTGGTGGTAGGTGACACTTCAGAATAAATGGCCATACCTCTTGGGGAGGGAATTTGTCTGACTCATTCAAATGGCTGTTGCTTATGACTTGGTCTACCGAATGGGGAAGTGGGAGGGAGGCGAGAGGTAATTAAAGTCTATATCTAACCTGCATTTGCTCTAAAATTATATTTCCAAGGAAATTGGACTTTGGTTCCAAAATCATAAAAATTCAGCAGCATAAAGCATAAAATACACCCAAGTTTAATCAATGTAAATGACACTAGTAGAAGAGATGTGGATCAGCAACCAACAGCCATGTAATTTTTCAGAAAGGTGCTCCTTGAATACGTTCTTACAGTCAAATTTAATGAATGAGATTCTAGTGCACTTTTCAAATGAAAAACTTGAATGATCTATTAATTTTCTGAGCTTTATGTTTTATTTAATTGAATGACAGGCCTGTTATTTTCATTTCATTTGCGCTTGAAGCCTCTGGACAAACTGCTATTTTTGCCACTTTAAAACCTTGTGAAAAAAATTTTAAATCAAGAAAAATTATAATATTAAAACAATTTGCAATGTACTAGTTTTTAAAGTAAATATCATCATGGTAAAAAAGAAATTGTAAATATAACAAAATTTAAGCATTGATAATGTCACTGCCAGCTATTGTTAAAGCACAGTAATTGTTTTCTTTCTTTTGTTTCTTAAATTCTTCACGGGGTCTTTTTATTGCTTTTAAGAGAGAATGGAAGTGGGAGGGGGAGAGAGAGAGAGACAGAGAGAGAGAGAGAAGCACAGAGAGAGAGAGATCAATTGATTGCCCCTCATAAACACCCTAACCAGGGATTGAACCCTCAACCTAAGTATGTGCCCTGACTGAGAATCCAATCTGCAAACCTTTTTGGTGTACAGGATTTTGCTGCAACCAACTGAGCCACCTGGCCAGGACAATAATTGTTTTCTTAATCTTTATATTATCAATCATTCTTTGTTCCTAATGAATACTACTTAGTAGGTTTTTACTCATGGTTTTATCACTGTCACTAATCTTCCCAGAATTAATAATACACATTTAAATGATCATAATTCTGATTTGGTATAATGAAAATAAAGTTGTCTTTATTCACTTCAGTTATGATGCGCTATCCTACTAACAGAATTTCCTAAAGCCCGGGAAACATCTCTTCCACTTAATAAATATCTGCAAATGAAAAGCCGCTTCCCCTACCTGACTTCGGCACAGTCACGAAAGTCTTTCCCATTGTAATCAGAACTGTATCAGCTCCTGTAATTTTGCTTTCTCCATTGTGCATTATGTTTATCCTAATTATATAGACTCTCTGGCATTCAGGGAGAACTAATGCTAATGTCTACTGCATGCCATTTCAGAGTTTCTCGCATGCCAATCTAATTAAAATAACTTTAGAAAATGAAAGTGACATAGGTAGCAGAGCATAGAGGTGTTTACATAGCAGTTTTTATGTGTATAACAACACTGATTAAAGTACTATACTGTTTATTTACTCATTAGACAGTATCCGGGCTCAGCTCAATGTAAAGCAAAGGTAAAGTTTCTCTTTAAACTACTCGTGTAGTATCATTCAATAATGAGCGATGGAAGGAGCTAATAAAACAATCCAGCTGCAAATTAAACAGTTCAATCATCTTGTGGAATGGCTGGGGGAAGACCAAATGCTAATGTGATCTAAACAAGAAGCTGCTTTTTCAAAGGTCTGTTGAAGCTCTTATATTTTCTCACTTTCTGGGAGGAAAGAATTAAGCTCTTTGTATATGGTTTATTTTTTTTTAAACTCTGATTTTAGTTGTTTTTTAAAGAAGTACTGACGCAGGAGAGACACTTCATTACTATCTGCCTATCTAAAGGAGGTAGGTAGATATTTTCCTGCATATTTAATTCTTTTCCTTGCCATTTAATCTAAACACCACTAAACTAGAACAAGTGAACCAAGTATGGAATTTAAAAATGTACAAATTGCCTAACAATTCTTTAATTCTAAAATTCACATTAACTAGTTTTCTTTTCAAAATTTATTAGCGAGAGGATAAAGCACATTCATGCCATGTGAATCGTTATCTACATCCCATGTACTTCGTGGAAATCCAATAAGTATTTATTGGTGGCCATGAATGAGGCGATGTAGCCATCCGTGGGGGAGGAAACAAGCAAGAACACCGGGTGTAGCTGTACCGCCATATTTCTGGGTCATCAATCTCCTTTTATAACACGTTAGCAAAATTTCATGGTCCTGCTTCCCGCTTCCTTTTGGATGTGACAAAATACTTCATTTAATCATTATGTTTTTATCATCCAACTCTCATCTCTGGTTTTGGCACCTTTTCCTGACTTTTAATTTTTCCTGACAAACTTTAAATAAAAAATTTAAATTATTCAAAAGTTTTTAGGACAAAAGTGTGCAATACATTGTAACAAACTGACTTTAGAGAAAAAATAATGTAAAGACACTCCCATAAACGCAGTGTTTGAATTGTCCTAAGAGTGCACATTAGTTCATTAATATTTATATTACTTGAACTGCTGTCTTGGTGATGCACCATTAGTGTGGTTGGCAGAGAAAAGCCAAATAAGTAAAAGAAATTATAGACTAGACGGTCCATACAAAAAGGAAGAAATTTATATTCATCTTGAATAATCTAAGTAATGTTCCCCTTACATCAGTGCATACCAGTAATAAACTTGGTTATCCTATCCATATTTCTCATCTTCTTAGTCAATCAGTAAATCAAAGAATCAGCAGTTGTTTCTACTCTGTGTGCCAAATGATCTACTGGGCTTTTTGGGACACAAAAATCAAATAAGACCCAGTCTCTACATCCTGAGTTGCAGACATAAGTTATTTAAGCTAAAAAGTAATATCATCACCAGGTAACACATAATAGAAAAGAGGGAAATCGAGAACAGAGGCTTCATCACCTGAATAAATGCTCGGGAAAATTGGAAAAAGAGGGTAACAAACCAGAACCTTAAGACAAATGTTTCTTACAATGTTTTTAGGTTGGTTCAAAGAAACACTGGCAAGAAAAAAATGTCAAGAGTGTGAAGTGCGCAAAATTCAATAGTTTTCTTCTTGTGTCACTTGTTTCATTTTTCTTTTATATTCATCAAAATTCACAGACAATCCAGGGGTAGCCAAGTTGCTTTGACAAAAGTTCAGAGGGAGAATGACATTAATAATCAAGTTCAAGAGTATTTCAAGACTTGAAACAGGCCTGCAGAAATGCTATTGGCTCAGCTGCTCTTTACTCAGCTGCCTGTAGTGTCTCCAGATCCTATCCTGAGTCTCTCCTTGGGCCTTTAGTTAATCAGCAATTCTGTATAATGCCTTTGGTCTTCCTCTCCTAAGGGTAACAAAGTGGCTGTGGTATTTTTCAAACAGAGACGGAAAAAATGTGGAGATTGTTTTCACAGTCTGCCCCTAGCACTTCAAGGTTACACGTGTATTTCAGTGAAAGCTTTGTTTTCAGCGGAATCTCGGTTGCCCTGGGAGCTACTCATAACTTCAAGCATGGACACTTTGACTGGCATCTGCTTGAGCTTCACTTAACAGATACCTTCGGTTTTCAGATATCTGGGCTACATTAAAATTTGTACTTTGGGATGAAAACTATCTAAGCAGTTCTTTTGTTTTCCTTCTAAATTGGTTGATTAAAAAATAGTTTGGAGTAAGAATATAAAGTGACAAGAAAATAGAATAGTAAAAGTAAAGGAGGAGAAAAACACTGAGGACAGTTCAAGTTCACATAAACTAGGGGATGTTTCCAGGCTTGATTAGCATTGTGAGTGAGAAATCTTTTTGTTAAAATTGTTAGAAAAAACATACATTCCTCAAAAAGACCCTTTACACAGGCAAACAAATGTAAATATCGATAAGCTCTAACTGAATGAGGATAAGAGTAAATAGATTAACATTTAAACAAAATTGTTTTACATATTTAACTTTGCTAACATGAATTCATCATGTTTAACTATAGGTCAGTTAATAGCTCATGATTTAAAAATAAAAACATCTGTTTAGGGTTCTTTTGGAACTAAAAAAATATTGTTTAATTATAGAAAAATGTAAAAATATAATAAAAATGTCAATAATTTTATCATCCTAAAATAACTAATTTATAAGATTGTTATTTTTTCATACACATGCACAATGACTATGTTATGTGTGTGTAAAATTATTACACATAATATTGGTCTTTTTTAGGGTTTTTAAAATTGAACCCATTGCTCATCAGGAGCTCATTACATATTCAAAATATTTTTCTCTGACACTTATATGTCACACATGTATGACTTAGCTTTGTTCATAGTACTTTTGACATTCACACACTTAAAATTTTTGTGATATTCAGTCTATCAATATTTTCCTTAGTCTTTTCTTCTTTTGCAATTCAGTTGTATAATTGATTATATTTTCTGCCATAAACTTTTATTTCTTCCTTACATACATATAACTTCTTAAAATATATTTTTTCACTTTCACCATACATAGTTAATCATTTCTCATGCTGCTTTCATTATTACATTTTTCTTAATTTCATTTTTGGAGATGGTCTTATTACTTATTTAATTATTCAAATCAAGAGCTTGGCTCTTTAATTTTCTTAAATCCTTTCTTATGTCATATAGCTGTATTTTATTCTGAGTCCATATTATTCTTATGGATTCTAGTTTATTAATTTTAATCTTTTATCCAGGATGCTAAGCAGTTTTCTTTCATTATCCTCTTGAGGAGATTGCTTTTAGAAGTAACTCCTTCTTCAGAAACACTTAGGTAGTGTTCTGATCTTTTCCAATTGAATATATATTTTGATGTTTATTTTCTCAAAGCTGATTGACCTAACCAAATTATATAATATTGATTGACATCTTAACTGAGATATCTTACATCTCCAACTCTTTTTCATCCCTTTTACAAATTATTTTAGCAAAAATTTTGTAGACATTTAACTTGATAATAAATATTAAAGATATTTTTTAAAAACATAAAGGCTACCATTTTATATTATAACTGGTACTGTTACTGTTGAAGATATTCTTGTTTGATCTACATCTTTTCACTATTAAGCGAAGTGGAGTTGCTTAAATTTTGCAGGTTTACTCAGTATTGTCATTCACTGGAGCTGTGCTCAAGAACTTAAGAGCTGAAGCATAACTCAGTATTACATGCTGTCTCTGACTCTATGGAGAACTCTTCCAGTTCAAAAACTGTGGCTTTAACTTAATTCAAGAAAATGGAAATTATTATACATCAATTAGAAATGGCATATGGAATTACAATGTCAGGAAATTCAAAATTAAAAATAATGCACTGTATCCCTAAATTCTATTTTTATTTACCATATTTGGAGTGCACATGTGCTTATGGCTAAGGCGAAAGTGTGCTAATTATTAAGTCAAAACAAACCAAATTCAAACAATAACATACCATTACACACCTATTCAAAAGAACAAGGTTCAAACATTGACAGCACTAAACACTGGTGAGGTCACAGGCCAACAGAAATTCTTATTTACTGCTTATTTTAATTGTTTGAGTGTTAAAATGAGAGAACTAGAGAAACTTATAGACCCTTTCTCACTATTGTAATTCATTACTCTGGGTGTAGAGTAACTCACCTATACTTATTGCCACAAAATTCTTTCCCAATTAGCTGATTTTTCTAAAGAAACTTTGTAGACTAGAAGGGGCTGGTAAGAAGTATTCAAAGTGATGAAAATAGAGAACCTACAACCTAGATTACTCTATCCAGCAAAGTTAACATTTAGAATTGAAGGGCAAATAAAGTGCTTCCAGACAAGGTAAAACTAAAGGAGTTCATCATCACCAGGCCATTATTACGTGAAATGCTAAAGTGAATTATATAAGAAAAAGAAGAAGATCAAAATGATGAACATTAAAATGGCAATAAATTCACAACTCTCAGAAATGGAATCCAAATAACACACTAAGCAAGCAAACAGAACATGAACAAAATCATAGATATGGAGATCATTTGGAGGGTTATCAGTTGGGAGGGGAGGGGAGCAATGGGGAGAAAGTTGCAGGGATTAAGAAGCACTAATTTGTAGGTACAAAATAGATAGGGGCATGATAAGAACAGTATAGGAAATACAGTAGCCAAATAACTTACATGCATGACCCATGGACATAAACTAAGGGGAGGAGATTGCTGGAGAGAATGGGGGTACCAGGTGGAGGAGGGGCAAAAGGAAAAATTGAGACAACTATAATAGCACAATCAATAAAATATATTTAAACAAAAAAGAAAAAGGTAATTTTATATGAATTAGTCCACAGCTACAGAAAACATAATAAGCGCAAAGAGACAGAATAGAATATAAATGTAATTCCTTTATTAACTATGCACTTTTGGGATAAGAGAAATATAACCAGATATGGGGGAACCAGAAAAGGTCTCTTAGAGAAATTATACTAGTAGGAGATTAAGAATAGAATACAAGCTGCATAAAGGAAGCAGTAGGCACAATACTGGTATATAAATGGTGTTAAATATATGTATGCAGTATATGAATGTCCGAAAACTCTACATACTTAACTCTTTATTTGGTCTGAAAAGGCATTAGTGGGAATTTGTGGCATATTTTCATAGTGTAATGAAATTGTCAGCTCTAGATACTTGCACATACATCAACACACTTGCATACATACACAAGCATACACACACGGGATATTTTTAATTCCTTGAAAGATATGTTAGGACCATATCAAAAATGAGCACACAGGAAAAAAGTAAGTCTGAATTATTCTAAGAACATGAAATCCTAATTTGTGCTCTTTACTCTCTGTCTTAAAGCTTTTCTCTAATAGAAATTCCCACTGGACAAGAGAAATTATATATCATTGAATCCACACTAGTGTTTATAAAACCTGAGATAAAGTAAAACTTATAGGAAGGTGAAAAGATGTAATCTCCTCTTGTGCTCATAAATTTTCAACCTTACTTCTTGAAAAACGTACATGTCTTTCTACCAGACTTGTAAAATTCTAGCTGAGGCCCCACTGTGCAGAGCATGCCAAAATCCTTTGAGCTAATAACTTCAGGTGTCTTGATAAAAATATTTGTATTTTTTCAGTGAATATTATCCACTTGGACAAGTTTGCATTTTAAAGAAGTCCCTAGGTCTATTATTGCAAAAAAGACAAATTCACTTTTCTATATTAAAATGTTTATTTTTAAATGCATCTTTATTCTTTTGGTTCAAATTAAAAGCCTTTATATGCATAGCTAAATAAAAGAAATAGCATATAGAAAGAACATTGGTCTTTTAAGTACTGCGTTTCTCATCTGATTAGTTAGCAATTTGTACAATTACATCTAAATGGATGCAATGCTGACATCATTGCTTATTTTATTATAGCAGTAAAACAGGTACAGTGCTATCTGCCCAGCTTGTTTATAATATCACTCATAAACAATTTTGTGTATACTCTATTTCAATTTCCCAGCTTGATTATCTAGCAATCTGCACTAAAACATTTAAGGTAAAATAGAAAGCTAATTGCATAGAGATTTTTAAGCTCATTTGCACACAACAAAATTTATTAGTACCAATGAAGGTAAAAAGAAACAGTATGACTTCTCTTGTACCCTCACTAATTCCCTCTGCTCATTCAAAATGTCCACAGGGAACCTAAATGGAATGGAACATAGAACAGCATTTTTTGGTAAGGACAGTATTTGGAGAAAAGAAAATGTTCCTTGGGTTTTTGTGTAGATTATGAATTGCTTTTATTGTGGATTATTGCATAAGTTTTAGAATGCTGCTTCAAATGATGCAGAAAAAGATAAAGCTTCATTATATCAAGGGCTGATTTTCATGCATTGCATTTTTCAAATAATTTCCTATATGGTTTCTCTCCCTTACTCTGACGATGTGAATGATATCGGTTATAAGATATCAAAAAAGAAACTCAGGCAATAAAAGGCTCAAAATGTGTAACACAGAGTGGAAGCGTAAAAACCTGCTATCCTAGAGTGACGAATAAAAGGGTTTAAACTGAACATTTTTAAATAAGGGAAACCTAGCCAAGATTGAGTTTTTAAAACTTCAAAAGTTTCTCAAAAATGATTCTAAGATATATTTTAGCCCAAAGTACTATTAACTTATACAATTGTAAAGTTAGTTTTTGCAAATATTTATAAACTTAGAGGTTAATAAATCTGAAGTCCATTTATTTGGATTTTTTTAAGTACCTTTAAAAAACTTAAATGTTCTGATAGATATTCCATAAAAGAAAATCTGAGTTTTTTGTCAATGATCTGGTTAAAAGAGTTTAAAAATCTTGATGTTCATTCTGAGCCTGGAATAAAATTAGAAAGTCTACTAGTTTTCAAATGAAACACTCCCATGAGGTTATTAAAACATATGGCGGTAAGTGAAACGCTGATACTCTGTTAAGTGGTAATAGCACATTTGCTAACACTTTTACTAGTGATGAATTGGGATAGTATACCTGGAATGCACTGATGGGTGTGGTGTGACAGACACTTGGGATGTGTAGGATAAATAGTAATATGATAATTAGAGAACCAAGTGGATCTTCTGAATCTCATTAATGATATAGAGAAGGAAAATTAAAGATTAAGAGTGATTAATAAGGGGGAATAAATGGTAATGGAAGGAGATGACCTTGGATGGTCAACACAGAATGCAATATACAGATGATGTTTTAAAGAATTGTATACATGAAATCTATATAATTTTATTAACCAATGTCACCCCAATAAATTCAATAATAAAAAGTAATTAATAACCAGTTAAGTGCAAAGAATGAAAACAAGAGGTCCTTGGAGCATATGTAAAGTTTTTACAGGAGGAATGCAGAAGAAGCTGATGGCCAGCCCAGAATGCAATCATAAGTAGCAGAGCCCTGGAATAAGTTAAATTTTAAAGTCAGAAAGTTCTTTTACAAATGCAAGACTCTGGAGGAAAGGGGTGGAATCCTGAGATGTTATGCACTTGAAAACCTTGAATCTTCATATTCTCCTGAACTCTCTTGTAACAACATAACTGCAGATACTATGCTAGGCATAGCATTTTAATAGAGCTAATTAACATAGCAGGAGCATGTTATGGGTCTGACAGAAACATTCTTCTATATCTCTATCTCAAAGGAGGGCTAGAAACATGTTATATAAATTTGGAGTGGACTACAATGGATATTTATGGTCTCATATAAAGTCCCCTACCCTTTGTCATAATATGATCCCTAGGGATCTGCACCATCTGGACATTTCACAGAATATCATATTGTTCCATACTAAAAATATTTATATAAATGACTGAGCAATAAGCTGCACAAACTGTATTGGAACAAATTAACAAATTGGAGCCCATCAAAATTTAAAATTTTCTACTCTTTAAACATTGATATTAAGAAAAATGAAAAGACAAGCCACCAACTGTGAGAAAATATCTGCAAAGTATATATCTAATCAAGGACAAGTATCTAGAATATATCACTATATAAATATCTTTATTGATAATAAGAAAAAACACCCATTTTAAAAATTGGACAATCATTTGTACAGACACTTAACTTGGAGTTGGGGCACATATGGGAGGCAACTGATTGGTGTTTATATCTCTTATCTCTCCCTTCCTTTCTCTAGAATCAATAAATATATCCTTGGGTGAGGATTTTAAAAAGAAGGTATAGAACATAGGAAATAAGCACATAAAAAGTATTCAACATCGTATAATCCCAGGAGCACAATAATTGGGTCAAAAGGTAGTTCATTTTTAGTTAGTTTCTTTTTAATGATTTTATTTACTTTATTTTTAGACTGAGGGGAAGGGAGGGAGAAAGAGAGGGAGAGAAGCATCAATGCGTGGATGCCTCTCATGCAACCCCTACCGGAGACCTGGCCCCGCAACCCAGGCATGTGCCCCAACTGGGGAATCAAACCAGAGACCCCTTGGTTTGCAGGCCAATGCTCGATCCACTGCACTACACCAGCTGGGACTCATTTTTAGTTTTTTGAGGAAGTTCCAAACTGTTTTCCACAGTGGCTTCACCAGTGTGCATTCCCACCAACAGTGCACTAGGGTTCCCTTTTCTCCACACTCCTCGCCAGCACTTGTTGTTTGTGGAATAGACAGGGGAAGGCTAGGAATAGTATAGGAAACTGAGAAGCCAAAGAACTGATATATACAACCCATAAACATGAACCCATAAACATAAGAGGTGTGGGGATGATGGGATGGGGTGCAGGGTGGAGGGGATAAAGGGGAGAGAAAATAGGAAAACTGTAATAGCATAATCGATAAAAATATACCAAAAAAAAAGTATTCAACATCATTAGTAATTAGGAAAAAAACAAAACAGCAATGAGAAATACCACTACACGCCAGTTGTCATGTGCAGGCATACAGAGAAAGAAGCAGAGGCATGGAACACTAACTTGCTTTAATAATGTCCCATCCAGGAGCAAAAGAGCAAAGATCAAACCTAGCCCTGTCTGACTTCAAAAAAAGTGACCCCTTCCACTATACTAACACACTTGATGGAGTAGAATCATTTAACAATCTCCTCATCTTTTGCAGGAAGTTGTTTTGAAATCAGCAACTGTGGCTTTGCACATATTTGTACACACTAAATCAATAAACTCAATCTCATCAACTTTTTAAAAATTTATTACTCGTTAATAATTTTTCCCTCGTGGGTTCTTAATCACTCTTCAACATTTATTAGAGCCATGTGCTTCATTAAAAATTATATAAAGTACTATTACATAAAGGTTAAGAATTTCAGAGTAATTTTTCCAACTGTAAGTTGTAACAGAGAGATGTAAGTAGAATCAAAGGACCCGTGACTTCTCTTGCCCATTCTTGGAGGACCCCCACACCCAATCACACATCCACTTCACCCCTGGCTGTGAATATAACTTTAAATCATGTCATCATCATGTTGGAACAATCAGGAAATAAATTATGTTAGGTCTCAACAGTCTCATAAAACTACTAAGCTGATTTATTTTTCTGTTTTATCTACCTCTCTAGCTTCTATGTTTGAACACCATTGTTCATGCCTTCTTGGGTATAATCCTGCAGACTTTCTGATGGGTAATGCATACAGTTACTTTATGTGAACAGTAATGTGGTTCGTGAAATCTCCTCTTGGATTAGATAAGTTTACAGAAGTCCAGTGTTTGTACTCATATGTGTAGGAGTTCAAATCTAGGGACTTATTACCTTGAGAACTTTAAGTAAATTTCCCAGTCTCTCTCTGAACACTTTTTTTTTTTTTTGCTAACTTGTTAAATGAGGATACTAGTGCCTATATTTTAGAGTGCCATGAACTAAATTAATTCAAGATGATGGCATGCCAGTTTCACTTTTTTAAAACTATAAACCTAGTACATATGTATAAAACAAAAAATTGATTAAAAAGTACTGTTTAAGGAATGTGAATCCTTCATAAGAAAATAGAAAAGGAAGACCATTCTGGGTCAAAAACTATTTTAAAGGATTTAAAATATGCAAACATAGAAGTTTTTGCTGATTTTAGGAACTGGAGCTAGACTGAGTTGAATTGGTTTGCAAAATAGTGAAAGGGGGTGAGGAGAAGAAATTAGAATTCCCTAAGGTCATTAGGCGGGGAGAGAAGACATAAGAGCAGGAGAGAGATGGAGGATAAAAACAGGCCTGGAGACCTAGACTTATTCCACAAAAAGCTGAAACAGTCATTACAAATGACAGCGCCAGTGGTGGAGAAATCAAAAGGACTTTAAAGGACACAAGTATGCAATGTGTGATTTTGTTGTTGTTGTCGTTCTTTGTTATGAAGACTGGTATGTATAAGTCTTTCCCCAATATCCTGTATTTTTAAGTACAATTAATGTTTCGATGCCTATCGCAGTCCTATTTAAGAGGATAGGGTATTAGTGGTTTGAGGAGTCAGCTGGGGGACTGACATAGGCACCATTTGCGTCAAATCTAACATAAAGTTAAAGGATGAGTAATAAGTCTGGACAATGAATCAAAAACAGGTAGAAAATCAGAGTCAGTGAGGACAATGAGAATGAAAGCTGATCAGGGAATTTTCTGACATCTTGGCAAGGGAATGTCAACTACTATAAAGGGCATAATGGCTCTATCTAATGTATGTGACAATACAGTCATATTTGTAAGATACGTATACTTAAAATAGCTGTATCTTTTTGTCTATATTGTTTGTGCTTTTACACCTTTCTCTCTTGATGGCTCTTTTTCCATTAATGACCTTAAGACAGAAAAGAAAATCTAGGCCATCACAAATAAGGTTTTTTACCTAGTCCTGAAAAAAAAAAAGAAAAAGAAAAGAAAAGAAAAAGAAAGCACAATACACCTGATAACAATATTAAAGTTTAAAGTAAAAAAATTCCTGGACCTCTTATCAAGGGGCAGGTTTATCTTTCTTCATACTTCCCTAACCCCAACCTGCATTTTAAATCCTCGTCAGGTTGTGATCTCCAAGGCCTCGTAGAATATATTGATTCCTATTCTCCTTCATGACAGATATAACCTTCTGTAGCCATTACGATGTGGTCCCTTCACATTAAGTAAGCTGTGCTGAAAGCACGTCGTCTTTGTTTCTTTCTTTCAGTTCAGTAGATATCTGTTGTGTTAGTTTTTAAAACAATGCTTTTGTTTCCTTGAGTTTCTGCTGGGCTGCAGTTGTTTTATTAGTTCTCAGATGATTTATGTATTTTCGATGCACAAGTGCCCAAAGGCTAAGATAAATAGAGATATTTTTATGGTAAAATTTGAAAAATAGTTCAAGGCTTGAAAAAGCAAAGCTTATTAGGTGCTCAAAATTAAAATAAATGCTTTCTCTGCCATGCTATTTTTGCAAGTGACAAAACAAGACATGTGAAGAGAAGTTTTCTGATAAATATTCTAATTTTGCTCTCTACCCACATCAGTGCCTAAGATAAATATTAAGTCATTTACTATAAGATATCAGGGTACTTTAGAAGAGAGTAATCCTGACATACTCCTCAAGCTTAGTACGTGAGTCCTGGGATACCTCGGCTTCTACTCCTTAAGTGTTGGAGATAAATTAGTCACAATGCGATGTAGATAATGCACACAGACTTTCTTTATGCAGAAAGGTCAGCTTTCCATGAATCCATTGAGTTATTAACCCATTTTAGTGCGGTTCTTAACATTATTTTAAAAATAAATCTCCATATGTTTGTGTACTTCTGTGCTCTGATCAATTATATGTGAATTTGATATTTTAATGCTTCAGAAGAGCACCCTCCTGCCTGGGGGTGTAGAAGTCACCCCGACATGCCGTATATTATTACCACAAGTATACAAGACTATTTTCCTTAAAGTTCATGTCTGACTATAGTAATTCCCCCTTATCCATGGTTTCACTTTCCCTGGTTTCAGTTACTGGTGGTCAACCATGGTCTGAAAATATGAAATGAAAAATACAAGAATAAACAATGTATAAGTTTTAAATGCTTGTCATTCTGAGGAGCATGATGAAGTCGCACACCATCCTGCTCCTGGGAGTGTAAATCCTCCCTTTGTCCAGTGTGTCCATGATGTATACAGTACCCTCTCCTTAATCACTTAGTAGCTATCTTGGTTATCAGATCAACAGTCACAGTAACCAGTACTTTTGCTCAAATAACCCTTATTTTACTTAACTCTATCCCCGAAGTATAAGAGTAGTGATGCTGGCAATTCATATGTGCAAGGAGGAGCCATAAAGTGTATGTATGCATGTAGGTATAGGAAAAAAACAGCATATATAGGATTCAGTACTATCTGTGGTTTCGAGATTCCAGTGGGGGCATGGAGCATATCCC
>PVJD01012016.1:0-42392 GCA_004026545.1 Mormoops blainvillei | reverse complement strand
CCCCCGCCCCCGCCCCCGCCCCCGCCGCCGCTGGATTAGGCCTTGGGCAAAGCTCTGTGGCCGATGGGTGGGAAAGGAGGAGCGGGCGGGAAGCTCACAGCGTTCGGTCACCTTTACTGAGCCTCCCTGTGCGCCAGGTACTTGGTCCACTGTGTTAACCTGTTTTACCCAACAACCCAGTTAGACAGGCCCTGTCGGCCTCTTCTTTTACAGAGTGGGAAGGAGGACAGGGAGGCCCTAAGTCGTCTGCCTGGCGGGGCTGGGATGTGAACCCAGGCAGCTACACACACACATCTTTTTCCACTGTGAACCAAACAAACCTGCTGCTGGCTCCCAGTTCAGACCACGGGTCAAGGCCACACTGCCAATGCACTAGCCAATGCATTGCAGCTATTTAAATTGAAATTTTAATTAAAATGAAAGAGGGTTAAAAATTCAGTTCTCGGGTCACACTAGCCACATCTCAAGTGCCCGACAGTCACAGTGGCTGGTGGCCACCGTACTTGGCAGTGCATCTGGAGGTCATTTTCATGGATGATTGCAGAGAATTCTATTGGGCAGCGCCAGGTAAGGCACCACTAGCTACTGGGGGCAGAATTGGGACACTCCATGCCATTGGGTGTCAAAATCAGAGTGGGCTTTCTGGGGGAGGCGCCCCTCCCGTGGAAGGTAGTACAGCACTAGAGAGGGCAGGAAAGCATGTGCAGTGGCTGTAAGCAGACGAAGCACCCCGAGTTTGCAGCCTTGTTTCCCCATTGCTAGCTGTGTGGCCCCAGGCAAATTACTTAACCAGTCGGAGCTACTTCTATAAAATGGTCCTAAAGCACCTGTCTCAGAGCCAATCAGGTGTCACAGGGCCTGGCACATCTGGGTGCTCAGTGCTTGTGCGTCTGTGGTGTACAGTTCAGGAGGCTGTGAGAGATGCAGGGTTCTCTCACCGCAAGAAGCCACCACGTGAGCTCCAAGAGCCCAGGCCTCCCCAGGCGGTGCAGGAGGGCTAGGCGACCGGAAGAAGCTTGCTCCTGCTCCGAGCACCCTTTCCCACGGAGGCCGAGGCAGGAACAGCACACCCAGGCTTTGGCTGGGCTCGTGGGCCTGCTCGGGAAGCAGGGAGCTCTTGGCTCGTGCTCCCACCTTCCCAGCCCAAGCTTAAACTTAGGCCAGTGCTGGGGAGGGAGGGGCCCACAGCCAACGGGCAACCTGGAGATCTGCTCAGCAATGGGGCCCTGGTGTCTGTCTGGTCTGTCTGTCTTTCACACACACACACACAGAGTCCCACCTGCATTACTGCCCTTGCATCTTTGCTTACATCATCCCTTCAGCTCTGAAACGCCTTCCTGCCTCTGCTCTTTCTAAATGCTTATCTTTCAAGGGTAGCCGTAGTGCCCTGTCTCCTAGGCAGCCCTCCCAGACCACTCTGACGTCCCTTTTCTGGCAATTCCAATATAACATGCCCCTTTGACCGGGCTGAGGGGCACCTAATCAAAAAGTGACTTCCATGGATTCTTTTCCTGGGTGTGCTCTGTGAGGGCGGAAATGGGTTTTCCATCACTCCGCAGCTCAGACTCAAGGCTGGATCTACAGCAACCCCTCTGCTAAAACACTGATGGATGGGTGGGTGGGTGGATAGATGGGTGGGTGGACAAGTGGACTTGGAGAGAGACAGGGATGGCCTCCAAACATGGAAGACCCTCCCTGCCCTTCTCTCCGGGGACTTCCTAGTTGAACCCTACCACCACATCTTGTCGCTGCTCTGTTTACGGGTTTCCGGATCTGGCCTGCAGTCCCCAGAAGCCCATGGAGCCCTGTGGCTGGGCGTAGCCTGGCAGAGTAGAGAGCAGCAGCTCAGACAGCCTCTGGGGGGCTCACAGTGCTCAGTGGCCAGTGGGCCACACGGCTTCCTTTCCCACCTAGGAAACCAGCTTGGTGTCCCCCTGTTCCCCTCTTCTCCCATGGACACTTATGGTCAGCATCCGGGTGGGAGTCCTCGGGCACCCAGGTGGGAACCCAGGCCCATTTGTTTTCATGGTGCTAAACTGGCGCCCTGGGTGACAGAGCCATAATCTTACAAAGTCCAGACCCATGAGGGGGCCAGTCAGCACTTCCTATGTTGTGGCCACTGTCCACTCACCAAACCTAGCCCCTCTCCTGAAGCCAGGCGGTTGGCCAGGGGTCTTTGTCAAGTGCCAGATGTGGTTCTAAGAGCTTTGCACATTCTCCCTGGTGATCCCTTCCACAACATAGGTAGGAACTATCTTCACCCCCTTCGACAACCGAAGGTCCGGAGAGGTTAGGTGACTGGCCTGTGTCACAAAGTAGTAAGTGGCTGAAGCATGCGGGACTCTACCCACATTCCTAACCTTCAGCTCTGAGGCCTGGGCACGGCAAAGATGTCCCAGGCTGGAGACCCGCTCGGGACCTTTGCCCAGAATGATGAGGCAAGTTAGCGGAGATGGGCAGACAGACAGTGCTTTGTCCTTTTGCTGTGGATGGAGCAATAGCAGAGACCCTGTGGGGCGATCGGGAGATAAGCACAAAGCCTGGGGTCTGTGATAGCCATAGCATCAGCCTCTCCGGACCCAGCCTGGGGGTACACGAGGCCCCCTTCTGTCCCCAGGAATTCAGCTTTTTCACCCGGGGCAGGAATTCCGGCCTCTCTGGCCTGTCCACATGGTCACAATGGGGCCTATTCTCAGAACCCTGGAAAACACAGCCCCTGAGGAGAAAGGACGGATTCTTGTTGGACACAAGGGCCCTCAGTGCCACAGTGTAGATCAGGGTGCAAATGGCGGCAAAGAACAGCATTCATGCCACCCCCCCGCCGTCTTCCCTAGAGGTTGCTGCCCCTCGAGATCGTTCTGTGCAAAGGCTCTCAAAAGTCAGAACAAAAACCTAGCTATGGGCTCTGCGGGGTGGAAAAACCCCCCAACATTCTCCAGACCTCAGCTGACCAGGAGCCCCTTTGCCCAGACCCTCCTCGCCTGGCTTCTGGACCAACACACTGTCCCACTGTGCTGGTTTCACAGCGAATTAGCTGCCCGCAGGGCACTTGGAGTAGCCTCGCGGTAGAAGGGAAGGCCTGAGGCTCGGGGAATTTGTCAGTGTTTTTAAGACTTTTTCTGCCACAGTAAGAAATTTCACATCACAACACAACACAGACAGACCGGAAGGTAGGTAGATAGCTGAAACAAGTTTTGCAAGAACAATCTTTAACCTTACTCGGGGTGACTTGATTATTTAGTCTATTCTTTTTTGAAATGCTTGTTGGGATACACTAAGTTAATTGCAGAACTCACTGCTGGGCGACAGCCTGCCATTTGAACCGGACTGCCCTGGTCCTCCAGCCACCGAGGGGCAGAGCCAGGCCCAGACCCTGGGGCCGGTGGCCTCATCGCCAGACTTGTCACAGCCTCTCTCCCGCCCTGCCCCCTAGCTGTCTACCTCGCCCCTTAACGAAAATCTTCCTTCACTGCACCCAGACATTACTCCCTGATTCTGAAACCTGGATTTCACAGCCGGACACAACGGTCCCTCCTTCCGCAACCCCATCCTGCCCTTTGCCCGGCTGCCCCTCTGCCCGCCCACCCTTAGGTTAGGCCTGCCTGTTCCTGCAGCTAGAGCTTTTTGCTCTCTGCCCTCTCCATGGACCCACACCCCCAGTCCTTCCTGGCTTAGGTCAAGGCCGCCTCCTCCAGGGAGCTCCCTTGGGTGTCCTGCAGCCCCAGGATCTTTTCTCTGTACTTGGAATGTAACCACTCTGGTTGGTGCCTCTTGGACGGTCTCAGATGCACCATTTCTCATTGTGCTGGGTGGTTTTGTTTCTCCACCTTCACCCCAAACTTGCAGACCGGAAGCTTGTCCTCTCTTACCCCTGTGCCCGCACAGGCCTGCGTGAGCTAGCCTACAGCAGGGGCTGAAAAAGCGCTTATTGGTTGATAACAGCCGTCAAAACCGCCATGACATACCTCAGGACTCCATGTCAGTCCCCAGGCCTGGGCGGCATAACAACTCCCTCAGCCCCCATAGTCTTGGGTACCACCCGTGTGCCCAAGACCCCTTGGCTGTCAAGGTCACCCGGAGCCATCTGGCAAACCAGCCAGCCTTCCAAGCAGGTCTCAGCAGCAGCAGGCCCTGCAGATGGATGTCCTGAGCCCAGCAGCCAATGTCAGCCAGCAGACAGGAGATGAGAGCATCAGGCTGGAAGCTGGCGTGTGCGTGTCCTCCTCTGCCAGGACACTCGCTCGCGGGAGTGAGAACAGGAGGGGGGCGGCAGGCAGCAGAGGGCCAGGCTCGCAGCCCTCAGAATTCTACCTGGCAGGGCTCGGCCTCTTTCCCCAGAGCTGGCCCAGTCAGACGGCGCTTCCTTTCTTCCTTTCTCTTGCTCAGTGGCTCTTCTGGCTTTGCCTCTCATTCCGGGAACTCTGACTGGCAGGATGGTGGCCTCCTTTCCCAGCTTGCGTGCCCTAGTCTCGCAGCCCAGTCCCAGGGGGCCTCCGCGTGGGGACCACTCTGGGTCAGGACTGTCCCCACAGCTTCACGAGCCTGGGCAAGCCACTCACGCCCTCAGGACCTCAGTCTCCTCATTCATAAAATGGATTAACACCACCTCTGCCCGCTTCAGGGCGCGGAGGTCAGATGCTTGCTGGGAATTTTCAAGGGAGGGCAGGGGGTGGGAAGCATGCATAAAAACGGGTGGCTAACACACAAGAATTGTTAAATGACTTTCCCGCTCACTCCCTCCTTCCAGCCTCTCCCTCTTTGCTTTCTCTAGCACCAGCCCCTTCTCTAGACTGTTCAGGGCAGGGACACAGCCCGTCCCACCAAGAGACATGGAAGGGGAGAACAAGAAGAAGAAAAGGAAAGCTGACCCCCTGGATGCCATTAGCTTGAAAATGCGGTGCCCTTAGCACCTCCTGGTTTGGGGCTCTGAGAGTTGGCCGCTCCTTGGGAGGCTGGGATTGTTGCTGTTGGGCACTGCGCTGCCAGCATCATGGTGAGGTCCTTTAGAGGAAGCCACTTTCTTTGGTTTTGGGGGCTCTCCAGACCTTTGCCATGTGTGTGGTAACTAAGGTGGAGTCAGGTCCAGCTATGAGAGAATAATAGCAAAGACAAGCTATACAGCATTTTCTGTGCCAGGCAGTATGCGAGCACCTTTATGTATACTGTACCTTTCTTCTTCCTCAGATCCTAAGGGGTTGGTGTGGTTATTATCCTCATTCTTCAGATAGAGAAATAGAGGCTCAAGAGGTGAAGTAAGGAGCTCAAGATGACTACCCAGCTAGTGAATAGCAGAGAGTTGACCTGGAGTCTATCTGCTTCCAGAATATGCCCTATGAACTTCATTCAGAACCTCACCCAGTGAAGAAGGGCCAAGATATCAACTGTTTATATTATGTGGCATAGAGGGAGGCCTCAGGAGTCCCTGTTTAAATGGGGGAGGGGTGGTGCTGGGTAGGGGGATTCCTCCCATCTTCTCCAGCCAGGCCAGACCTATGGACCATGGGGTCCCAGTTTGTCTGTGACTTTCCTAGTTCAAGTCCTGCAAGCCCCTTGTCTTGGTTTGCCTGGGTTGGTTGGTCACTGTACCCATGGGTCTTTGTCACCTCTGGACCAGCTGCAGAGAAGGCCAAGTGGCCTGATGTGAGGACACAATGAGGACACTGCCTGGGAGGCCTTTTCAATTACATTAGCTTCTGGCGGCACTAGAGGGAAACGCTGGCCCTCACTTCCGTCCCTTCCTTGCCCTCCCTCCCTCCCTCCCTCCCCTCCCTCCCCCTCCTTCTCCTTCCTGTGGTTCCCTGGGAGATAGTGATTCAGCAGCAGGTCGGAAGCAAGCTAGACTGTGTCCTACCCTAAGGAGACTCATCAGTGGGTGGGGGCTGCCAGACCAGCTTCGGGCAAGAACTGGAGCAAGGAGAGGAAGTGAGGGCGATCTTGACTTGATCTGGCATTGGACCCAACCGAGGGCTTGCTGTGCAGGGCAGCGGGAGATAAGCATGCCAAAGGTGGGGAGCCCTGCCCTTTTCCCCTCATGCCCCGGTATATGAGGCGTGGGGGAGTCCCAGCCGCTGGATACTTAAGCTGCTTCTCAGCCTGTTCAACAGTTAAAAAGGTGAAAGAGCTCTGCTAGAAGGTGCCCACCCAGAAACTGCTAAGTGGCTGGAGGCCAGATGCTGTGAAGGAAATGTTCCCGTGCCTGCCGTTCCCTCCATTCAGTCCCAGCCCAGCTGCCCCTCTGCCAGGACCCGGCCTCCACTCCACTAATTCCCTGTGCTTCTCAGAGGCCCCAGGCCCTGCATCGCCTCCCCTCCTTGCACCCATCGCTCCAGGGGTTGGCAGTACTTGGGGATTTGCCTTGAGCGCCACTCCCCACGCTACCCCAGCAACGCCTAGGTTCTCCGTGCGCAATCCTAGCCTCACCTACTCACTGTTAGACCTTGAACAAGTTGTCTAGCTTGTCTAAGTTTGACCCTCATCACCTGCAAAACGTGGGACCCCACCCACTGCAGTAGTCTGCAGGTCTTTAGTGGGAAAGGCCCCAATCCGGTTGAAGGACAGGCTGGCCAGGGGATTCAACCGGAAGCTGGTTTGACACTGCGAGTACATTGATCTTTCTAAGCACAAATGTTTCTTAGGGGTGGCTGGGGTCTGATGGGGACTGCAGTGCGAGGTCAGGAGCGCCCCTTGGAGTCACCTTTGCCTACATGTCAGGATTATAACAAAGGGGGCAGAAACAGTGATGGATTCTCAGCCAACACTGGCCCAGGCTCCTAACCCACAGCGGGGGCTTGTTGGGAATGCAGACAGGTTGGGGTGGGGCCCCGCATCTAAGTTGGTGACCCGCTCCCCAGAGGATCCCTTTGTGAGTGACCAGGTTGGAAATCACCGACCCAGGCCTGGCACCGAGGAAGCACTCGGCTCCTGTGGAGTATGTGCCTCTCGCTCCTGAGTCTCCGTGTGGTCCCCTGTCACGGGATAATGACCTGTCTGCAAGCCCCGGTCCCCAACCAGGGCCGGTGACAAGCTCAAAGAAACTCCTGGGTAACTCGCAGCTGCATAAGCAGGGAGAAGGTGGCCATCACTGTGAAGAACTTACCCTCTGTCTGGACTACTGGCAGCCAAGGGATGGTCAGTGAGCCGTTGTGATCCCAGGCACGGAGGGCTTCACCCTCAGGACCCATGGGAAAATGGAGAGGGGGTACCACGAGGGGCAGCTCTTCATTGCCATCCATTCTCTGCCCTTCCCGGGGCCTCACTCTGCAAAAGAGCCTGAGAAATGAATTCTCTCCTTGGGAATGGCAAGTTAGCTGGGCAGGACATAGCCACCATACTATGCTCTCCTCTTCCTCACTGGGAATCCTCCCCACCTTTGAGCTTCAGCGGGGCACAGCCAGGCCCTCTGGGACACAGCCTTTCCCTATCTCCCTAGGGGCATAGGGAGATGAAACTGCCAGGTTGGGGAGAGGGGCACATGGGATCTCTCCCTCCTCCCTAATCCTTGGGAAGCAACAGATTCAACAAATCTTCCTTCACCCCACCCATCCCACAGTTTTCATTCCCACGGGTGGACTCTGAACCGCTGCCCTTCCCCAGGTCAGGCGACCTTGCGCAGTGGCTGAACTCCTATTTCCTCGTCTGTAAAATGGGGCAATAGGACCTTCCTCCTGGCCTGGATGTGAGGACTGAAAGAGGCATGGAATTTGGAATTAGAAGGGCGTTAGCCAACAGGAGAGTGGGGTAGGGGGGACAGTATGGGGAATGTAGGTTCCTGGGCCTCCGCGCCGGCCTTCCGAATCACTGAGTCCTGAGCCCAAACTTGAGGAAACAGGGCTCTAGGAGAGGGGTGGCCCCTCGCCCTTTGCTGTGCGGGCCAATTACCTTGGAGCTTACCCAACGTTCCAAAGCCCAGACTACCCCATCCCCAGACTTCCCGCACTGGAATCTTGGGAAGTCCCCGTGAGGCTGACACCTTCCTTGTGAACCTGCTGTCCTTTTCCTGCGTGCTCCAGCACGCCGACCAAGCTTGCCTGTTGGCTTTGACCAAAGCCCAAAATGGGCATTTTCTTCCATCCCCAGGGGAAATGAAAGGCATTTCCTCTAGTCTCCAGATAGATTCCCCAGACAGCTCCTGAGCCCTGCTCAGAACTTCCAGCATTTTAGGGGCCCGTGAGGCTTTCCTGAGTATTATGGAGAAGAAGGGGTGGGAGGAGCCAACAGCAGCAGCGAGCATCAGAGGGTACCTGGAGGCAGGATTTGGGAAATACCCCGATCCTGAGGCTGGGCTCATTCCTAGCAGGGAGCTTGGGGCTAGGGCAGGGGCAGACTGTAATCAAACGGTCACACAAGTGTTTAATTACTTGGAGGCCAGTTGGAGAGGGGGGAAATGCTAAGGAAGATATACGTTAAGGAGGTAATATTTCAGTTATGACTTAAAGGTTGAGTGGGCAGAAGCACTATCGTAATGCCAGGAATTGGGAGGGGAAGCCCTGCACGGGTGGGGAGCGGGGTTCCAGGGTGGGCAGGGCTTGGGTTCTAACAACCACCCTCCAGAGCCTCAGTTTCCCTATTTACGAAGTAATGGGTACCTGCCTTGTCCTCCCGCATCCACCGAGGATGGGGGAAGGTGCCTAGGAAAGGGCACAGTGGCCCACGAAGCCCCTCCTGTAAGGCCGGGGCGGGGCTGAGCAGGGTTGGGGGTGCTGGCGGGGCGGAGCGGGACAGGCGAATCGTGCCCGAAGGCGGACTGGCAGGGGACCCGCGCGGGCAGGCGTTGCGCGCAGTGCGTGCGGCTGCAGAGCGCGCGGCTCGCCGGCAGCGGGGATCACATGAGCAGCGGCGCAGACGACCCACCGCAGCCCGCTCGTGGGCGCCCTGCAGCCGCAGCCCCGCAGCCCCGCAACCCCGCAGCTCCGCAGCCCCGCTTCCCCGCTTCCCCGCCCAGCCCAGCCCAGCCCTAACCATGTCTATCTGTTGTTGCTTCTTTTTCAGGGACTATGGCAGTTCCAAGAGGAAATCAGGTAAGGGAGCCTGCGGGCGTTTTCCCCTCCTGCCTCTCTAACCCTGTGGAGGACTTTCTTGGGGGAAGGGGTCCCTGGCCGCCTGCCCCGTGGTCCTACGGGGCTGGGGTCCTCCCTTCATGCCCCTAAGATCTCTGTTACTTGCACCTTCAACACCCACTGAGTCCCTCGCTGTCCCCTGTGGGCAATGAGGGTGGGTGCATGGGGACTGTGGGGGTGCCTCTTGAAGGGCCCAAGCCCCCACAACGTTGGCACCCAATCCTTCTCCTCCTCCACTGGGCTGCGGTGCCCACTTCTCCTTGGGTCCTTCCCGCGGTGCGGAGGTGATGGAAAGGTTAACAGAGACACAGGGATTTCATGGAGGGAAGGTGACATCCCGGACTGGAAAGGGGGTCGTACTTGAGTGACTGAGTTTTTAACATCTGCAGCGCAGACTGGCCCGGCCCCCCTGCCCCTCACCTTCCTCCATCCAGCTGAGCGCATTCTCCTTGCTGCGGGGGAGGGAGCTCTGCGTGGTGGCAGCGTCGCGGGGATGGAGTGGAGGGGTTTGCACCGCCCGGCCTTGGCCTGACAGGTGCCAGGGCTCACCCAGAGTTTGCTAAGCGGGTGGAGTCAGGGAGGGAGGCGGAGCCAGCCCTCCAACAGCCGCTCTCTGTAGGGTCGGGCGGGCACTGTCAGCTGGTGTCAGGGAAGGGCTCTCTCCGGGTGGGGCGGGCTGGGCTAGGCAAATACTTGGGTGTGGGCGGGGTGTAGTTGTTTGAGGGGGTGGGGAGGTTGGTCCCTAGGAGTTAGGGCTCTGTGCGTACAGATGGGGAGTGGGCGGATTGGAGCGATCTGTGTTGGCATGTGTGTTGCCTCTATTTATGGGGGTGAGCAGCCATGGGGGTTGGGGTCTGGCCCTTGAGGATGTGGGAAATGTGTATAAACATGTGGCTCACGTTAATGGCTCCTGTGGGGAGGCATCTGTGTCCAAGTGCCTTGGTCTGGGGATCAGTAGAGGTGTGCGTGCCTGCCTGTGATGGATGGGATGGGAATTAGGGGGCAGGGTGGGGCGTCGGAGTGATTGCATAGTGTGTGTGTTTCTTAGTATGGGTTCATACGTTTCATGTGTTCAACTGTTTGCTTATATGTTTATTGGGCTGTGGAAAGTTGTGTCCTGGTTGATACACTGGGGGGCAAGTGTGTATGTGGGGCAAAGTGGGCCTACGTAGTTGTGTGTTGTGAGGCTTCGTTTACTTGTTTGGGTGCACAGGTGTTGGGTATGTGTGACAGTATGTTGGGCTGTTTCTGGTTGTGGGTTGGAGTCTGTTCATGTGCTTGTGTCCCTGTTTGGGGTACGCGTGACTGCAGGCTGAGATGTGTGTGCACAGCCCTGTCAGCTGGGCAGGGGGTGACTCAGGTGTGCACCCTCCCCACCCCCGCACTGGTGCAGAAGGCCATCCCTCTTGACCAGGAGGGTAAGCTGCTGTAGGGACCGGATGTGTGCAACATTGCCTAAACGGTCACCTGCAGCCAGAGCCCCAGGGGGAGGAGTGGGAAGGAGCTACAAACTTGGGACTGTGTTCTGTCACAGCCCCTCCCCAGGACACCCCTGCCTGGCGCCTCAGAGATGTGGCGTAGTACTTGTTGAGCCCGGGCTCCGATTCTGTCTGTGTGTGACCTTAGGCGAGTTTCATAACCTCTGCTTCTGTTTCCTCATTTCCTTTAAAACAAAGATGATAATAGTATCAGCCTCACATGTAGCGTATATTAACTACTACAGAAGTATTAGTTTATCATCATCATCATCATCATTGCTTTTGAAGCCATGAGACCTTGGGTGAGTCCCTTTTCAATTCTGGGCCTCAGTTTCCCTTTGTAAAGTCAAGGGCTAGACCAGGTAACCCCTCAGGTTCCCCCACTCCCAGTCTCTGAAGCTTGGGTTCTCTGCCGCTTCTTAAACAATGCAGGGCCCCACCCGGGGAAAACCTCCACCCCGTTTCTCTGTCTTCTACTCTCAGGCCAGGAAAAGGATGGATGGAGGAATTTAATTGGTGTGCTTATGATAATGGCCACTTAGTGTCACGGCTAAAATGCCAGCCCTGGAGCCAGACGGCAGGAGTTTAGAGCTTGGCTTTCATCCTCGAAGACCTTGGGCAGATTTTTTTACCCCCCCTGTGCCTGTTCTGTGGTCTGTAAATTGGGGATATTATTCATACACATTGTAATGGTTACTTTTATGTATCAACTTAGCTGAACCATCGTGCCAGATATTTGGTCAAGTATTATTCTGAATGTTTCTATGAAGGTGGGTTTAGAGTGAGATTAACTTTAAAAAAAAAATTTTTTTTTAATCCTCACCTGAAGACATTCAGTGCTTTTAGAGAGAGAGAGGAAGGGAGAGAGAATTTAGAGAGAGGGGAAGGGAGAGAAAGATGGATGTGAGAGAAAACATCAACCGGTTGCCTTTCACACGCACCCCAACCCAGGACCAGACCCACGTCCTCGGCACAGGCCCGGACAAGAAACGGAGACTGAACCTGTGACTGTTTAAAGGACAGCGCCCAACCGACTGAGCCACACCGGCCAGGATGAGATTGACTTTTACCACCCACTTTGGGCTGCATTTCCAAGCAACCCGACTCCGGGAAGATCTGGGCTCAGCGCGCCGGGGGCCACTCCCAGCCTCACACCTGGCCTCACACCATCTGCGGGAGATTAACTTTTAAATCAGTGGACTTTGAGTAAAGTAGACTACCTTCTAACCTTCTGTAAATCCTCTATAAGGTGGGTTGACCTCACCTGATTAGTTGAAGACCTTAATATAACAAGGACTGACCTCCCCTGAGCAAGAAGTAATTCTGCCAGCCAGACTGTCTTTGCACTTGAGCTGCAACTCTCCCCTGAATCATGAGCCCGTCATCTTACACATCAGATTTTGGGCTCAGCATGCCTCCACAATGAGACATGTATTTCTGTTTCTCTGGAGAGCCCTCACTAATACACACCTCCTATGGTTACAATGAAGATTAGATAAACTAATATATATAAGCATGCCTAGAATACTGCTTGCAACCTGGAAAGCTCTCTCAAAGTGCTTGTTAGCTACCGTTAGTATTTAATGAACATTTACTATGTGCTGGCAGCTTTACATGTGTTGCCTCCATTGCCGCTGAGAGCCATGTTGCATGGTAGGTGGGATTCCCATTTTGTAAGTGAGAAACTGAGGCTTTCAAGGGGGATGGCTGCCTGGAGTCTGTGGCAATGCGAGGATCTGAGTCCAAGTTTAGGGTTCTACCCTGCTCTGTCCTGAAGCTCAGGAAGCTTCCTAGGGACATTTGCATGGAGGCAATGGATGCCGTTCCCCTGCCATCACTTTTCCCATTTTAGTCTCCAAAGCCCCAGCTCCTCCTTGGAAGCTCTCCTGGAGGGATCTCTTACTGAGCACAGAGCCAAGACTTGAAGCCAGGCCTGAGGAGGGTGGAGTCAGCAGGGACGAAGTTCTCAGGCAATATACAGCCTTGCGGACAAGGCAGGACCAGTGACCTTGAAACAGCCTCAGATTTCTGCTCCCTCCTGCATCTTGCCCATCCCACTATCCACCCTGTGGCTCAAGCCCAGCATCGAGAAGTCACCCCTGACTCCTCCCTCTCTCTCCAAATCTGTCCACTTCTCCCACGTCCACCACCACCCCCTGTAGGAAAGCCCCCCTCTTCTTTGCCTAGCTCTCTCCTCGACCTCTCTTCTTCCACCCTTGTTTCTCCACATTTTTGTCTACATCACAGCTAGAGTGAGCACTTCAAAACAGGTATCAGATCATGAGCTTTTCTGCTTAAATTCCCCCCCAAAGACCTTCCCAGCCCAAACAAAATAAACTCCGTATCCCAACCCCAGAGTCCTGTGTGCTCTGGCCCGCACCTGTCACCCTGCCCTGGGCTCCTACCCTCTCCGGCTCCCCCACCCCATTCCCATCCAGCACTCTCTGCTCAACCACACCTTAAGCACAGCAAGTTCATCCTCTCCGCATGGTCTTCGTACTTGCTGCTCCCTCTGCCTGGAATACTGTTCCCATCTGGCCGTCTCCTTCTTAAGATTTCTGCTTAATTATCACCTCAGAGAGGCTGCCCCCATCCTCCACCATCTAGCAGCCCCCTTAACTCACCTTACTTCTTCCATGCACATCACTGACCATACTCTAATTATCTCTTGAATTTTCTTCATTGTCAGTGTCCCACCACCTTGAGAGGGAAGACCTTGCTGCAGGCCTCACACCGGTAGCAACCGTCCCCCCTCCCGCCTTCTGCTTATTGAATGGATGGGTGGATGGAAGAATGCATGCAGGTCAGGAAGGGAAGGTCACTGTGCCCGGAAATCGGGGATGTTACATGGGAAGAGAAGGACTGAGTGTGGCTTCTTCGCAGACCAGAAACTTCAGCCGATCTTATTGAGAACCAGCTGTATGCCAGATCCTGTGCCAGGTGTTGAGGTTACAGGAATGTGTCTTTCTGCCTTTGAGGAGTTTGCAGTCTGCTATGGGTGATGTACTGTACTTACAAGAATGTATGTTAGAGGTTGCAACATGGCTACTGGAAGAAGAGAGCAGTCCCGGCGAAGGGCACAGTGAGTGCAAAGGCCCTGGGGAGGGGCACGCTGGCCTGCTCAGGACAGGGCAGAGGGGCTTGTGGCTAGGGTAGAAAAGGGGGGTGGGGATGGCAGGGTGGCAGGAGGTGAGAGCAGAGGTGAATCATGTAGAACGTTACAGGCCATTGTAAGGATTTTTGACTTTCACTGTGAGGTGAAGAGCCACTAAAGGGTCCTGAAGAGAGGGGAACATGACCTGACTTAGATCTCAGAAGCATTTTTCTGGCTGGTGAATGGAGAGCGACAAGGCAAGGAGACACATGAGAGATGAGGACTCCAGCAACAGTGGAGGGGCTGAATTTTGATGACGGGGTATGGGCTTTGAGGGGGGTTTTATCTGGGCACTGGGAAGAGTCAGACTGCCTGGGCTTCTATTCTTAGTTCCACATGTTGCTGGTCATGTGACCTTGGGCAGATCCCTTCACCTGTGCCTCCTGTCACCCCTCCCCCAATATCTAGATAATCTCTCTGAAAGTAAACTAATTCGGGGCTCGATCCCATATGCAAAATGTCCTCCCCAGCAACACCTAGGTTAGTGTGTGGTTGAATAACTGGGGACTATAGCGTAGTCCCCAGTTATTCAATCAATATATCTCTCACACATCGATGTTTCTCTCCTTCTTCTCCTTCTCCTTCCCTTCCCTTCCCCTCTTTCTAAAAGTAAGTAATCTTTAAGAAAAAAGGAAAAGCTTTAGTATATGTTAGCTCCATCCCCAGAGTTAAGTTTGAGATGACCATTCTCAAATCCTTTTGCTTCAACCCAGTTTTATGGTATATAATGAGATTCTAGTTTTCATCACTTGTTAAATACAAGTTGATGCATAAAATGAAGTTGTCAGAGCAGCTACCTGCAGGAAGGTGCAGAGGGTTCAGGGAGGTGATGCTATCAGAGGGCTCTTTGCTTGTCAGTAGGAAGGGCCTGTGGCAATGATTGGGAACCAAGGTGAGCACTGCACCAGCTCAGAGCAGGTTGGAGCAGGCTCCCCAAGCAGGGTCTTCTCTGCAGACCTGAAAAGATGGAATGGTGCTCTTAGTTCTAGGAAGCAGCCTTTTCCAGGGCCCACGGCTGGGGAGTTCCGAGTCGCGCCACTAGTGGGCGCAGGAGGCCATGGGATCCCGTGAAATCGACCTGGCGCTGGGATTGTTGCCAGGCAGAGGGGCTGGTGCTCCATCCCACCCAAGAGCTCTGCGAAGCTGTCCCTGGTTTAAATGCAAATGAGGTTGCTCAGGAGTGTTGCAGGTTTGTTCTCTCAGGCAAGTGTTGATGTTTCTCATGTAATGCTGTTTACTTTATACTTTTTCTTGGAAAATGTGGTGAGCTTGGGCCCACTTCCATTTTAGTGATCATAAAACTTGCATTATTATTATTGGACAAAATTAATGAGACCAATATTACTGTAGTTACATCAAGGAGAAGCACGTTTTGCTTGCAGGTGAGAGTTCAGATTTTGGCATCAGACAGGGTTTGAACCCCTTCTGTGCCACGCATCTGCTCCGTAACTGGCAACTTGACCTCTGACCTTCATGCCCGCATATGGAAAATGAGGGTAAAAACTGTGCCTGCCTCTGTTAAATGAAAGGATTGAATTAACAGAGGGCCTGGCACATAGCAAGCTCCCAATAACAGTAGTTGCCACTGTTGTTTTAATTACTGATGGGCTCTGAAAGGAGGGGAGAATTTGGTCTTACCTTTGATGCGAGAGTAAAAACACCCACTTGAAGCACTTGTTTCCATCCTGTGAGCCCTGGGCCTGGCCCCAGAGAAGACGGGACCTAGCCTGAGCCATTGCAGAGTTTTCCGTAGAGTTAAGGAATTGGACCCGGGAGCCAGAATCCTAGCTTCCTGTAAGCTGTGTGATCTTGGGCAAGTCCTTAACTTACCTGTGCCTCAGTTTCCTTGTCTCTGAAATGAGATAACAATAGCACTTCATCAGGTTGTTTGAAGCCAGAATACGAGTTAACACATAGGAAGTGTTAACTCCAGCACTGTGCCTGGCACAGTAACCACTCTCTAAGGGTTAAACTACTTTAATTATGAACAGGAGGCAGCACCTTCGGTAAAATCCGCTCTCAGCCAGGAGAGACCACTGCCCGTGGCATTTGCCCTCCTCATCAGACGGGGGAAAAGCGGGCTGTGCATCATCTCACAATGGCCAGCAAGCGTCACAACAACCCAGGCTGGGGGTCTTTTGTCCCCCATTTCGTAGACCAGGAAAGGTAGGTTAAGGAACTTGATCAAGGTCACCTAGCCAAGTAGGCAGGGGATTCAAATCTGGTCCTTCTGATCCAGACCTCTTTCTACTGAAGCCCGTTCCTTCCCGAGGCAAGGCCTAAGGATCAGCAGGTGATCGGGACTTGAGCTCTCAAGAGCTCTACCAGGCAGTTCCTGGGGGGAGGGGCTTGACCCAAGAAGAGCCCCCTGAGGTTTTAGAAGGAGCCCCTTGATTACAGGGGATTCCTGATTGGATAAAGTGTCCCTATGCCGAGTGTGGCTACTATTCCCTTAATTTCTCTTGGTATGAATGTAGTTCCTAATGAAATGAATTTTCTTAAAACAAAACCTACTCATGCATACTGACTACTATAGAAAGTTAGTTTACCTCCTCTTTTATTTTTTTTTTTTTGAAGATTTTACTTATTTATTTTTAGAGAGAGGGGAAGGGAAGGAGACAGAGAGGGAGTGAAAAACATCATTGTGCAAGAGAGAAGCAGTTGCCTCTCACACACCCCCAACTGAGGACCTGGCCCGCATCCCGCGTATGTGCCCTGACCGGGAATTGAACCAGCAATGCTTTGGTTTGTAGGCCGGCACTCAATCCATGGAGCCACACCAGCCAGGGCTACCTCTTTTTTTTTAATAAATGAAGCAACTAAGAGAGGGGCTGCTGCCTGCCTAAGGTGAGGGATGGGTAGAACTTGGGTCCTGCTCACCATACTCCCATAAACCCTGGAACAAGGCAGAGGTGTGAGGGCCATTGTGCAGCAGAGAAAGCAGTTCTATAAGACCTCCAGTACCCCTTCATCCCCCAAGATGGTACTCTAGTAGGACACAGAGCAGAACCAGCTCTCCGGGCTCCAGGCCTGCTCTGCTCACCAGCCACAGAGGGAGACGGACAGAGAGACAAAGCAGATGGCGGCAACCTTCACTTCCCCTCCAGAGTGCAGGGTTCCCTGAGGCTTTTAGTCCTCTTAAGCCTTGCTTGTCTCTGTCCTCTTGGAGTTCACAGCTCAACTGAGAAAGCAGGGCATTGTCAGAGATTCATTAAGGAATACAAGACAGGATGAGCCCTGGCCAGGTAGCTCTGTTGGTTAGAGCATCGTCCCTATATGCCAAGGTTATGGGTTCGATCCCCAGTCAGGGCACATACAAGAATCAACCAATGAATGCATAAATAAGTGGAACAACAAACAGATGTTTCTCTTTCTTTCTCTCTCTCTCTCTCTCTCTCTCTGTCTCAAAATCAATAAATAAAATTTAAAAATATTTAAGGCAGGAGAGGTTGTGATCCTCAGGCTGTGGGAGTCACATAAAAGGAGGGCTAGCCTAGATGCAAGAGGCCAAAAGTGTGTCCTGGAGAATGGAAGAGACCAAGATGAGCAGAGAGGTGGGCAGGTCCCTCTGGTCAGGGGGCCAGGCGTGAGCAGGGACTTGGAGGCCGGACTGAGTTTGAGAAATTGGTGGAAGGACAGGTGTCCAGCCCGGTAGGAGAGAAGGGCTAGGGAAAGGGGAGGCAGGAGATGAGTCTGGAAAGGAAGCCTTGGAGAGCAAGACTTTTTCAAGCAGTTTCCAAGGCTCTCTTGTCCGCCTGAGCCACCCATCCCCAGCGAGGAAGGCCCGGGCTGCGTAGCAAACATGGCCAGGATATCCCTGGCACCGTCCAGCAGCCAGTTCCAAAAGCGGACGTGTCTTATGAAGGCATCGTCTTTGGCACATCTCACCCGGGCTGGTGTTTTAAAACAATTTTTAATTTTCATGGCTCCAGGTCCTCAGCCTGATGTCACCCCTGGAGTTCAAAGCCCGCTAATTGGAAGTGAAAGGAGGCTGATTGATTGGGCAGCTCCACAGCCAGCCCACATGGCAGTGATGCGACGGGAGGGAACGTACTGCTCACGTGTGCATGTCTGTGCCACGACTCCCACGGCCAGAGCAGCGCAGCCCCTCTGCTCTGCTGGCCTGGACGCACGAAGCAGCGGTGGGCGAGGAGCATGCTCCCAGGACGTGGGCAGCTAGCTGGCAGCCTTCGTTCTCCCAGCCCCGCCTGGTTTCTCTCTGCCTCCGTTTCTCCTGCTGAGAAAACAGGCAGGTGGTCTGTGAGGGAGCAGCCTGTGCAAAGCCTGGAGGTGGGCTTCCGGATGCTGCCGTACGCGTTGACATTCAGGCTCCCAGGCCCTGCTCAGACCTGCAGAATCAGCATCACTGTGGGTTGTGCCAGGAAATAGCATTTTGACAGGCTCCCCAGGGACCCTGAGATTGAATTTTGGGTGGGTCATCCTTGCGGGTTGACGGTGGTGTTCAGGGAGGACAGGCAGTGAGGCAGCAGAAGGATCAGAGCCCGGGCGACAGACAGTGACCAGACGGGACTTCTGAATGCTCCTTGCAGACGCATTCAGTTGCCTCCAAGTTGTGGGGCTGGCCAGCATGGGCAAAGGGGACCAGTCAGAGGACAGAGAACACTGGCCCGGCATTTCGGGCCCTTGGAGAATGGCTGTCGAAGGAGCCTCCCCAGCTGCTGGCCTCCCTTTCGCCTCATCAGAAGGCAGTGAAGAGACTGCATCCGCCTTTTATTTCCATAAGGTTTTCTTCTTGGGGGAGGAGGTACCCACATTGTGGTCCAGCAAAGAAGGCCTTCCCACCGCGGCCCTCAGCCAGAAAATAACTTGTTTCTCATTTCGGCTTTTGGTTTATAGACATGTGACAAAGGAGGCAACATTTCCAGTAATGACGAAGCCAATGGAAAAACAAAGATTTGGGGAAATGAGCATTAGTTATTGTTTTAGCACCTTTTTCTGATCTAAAGTTACTTTGTTTAGAAATAGAAATGTGGCGTGTGTAACTTAGTTGGCTTGTGGCGTTTTTATAATTGGTCAGTTTTGAAATGCGAAGGCAAAAAAATTTTTCCAAAGTTTCAGTAAAACATAGATGTTTGCAGGGAAAAGAGTGGTTTTCCCTGACTCGTTCTGCTTTGCCCCCTGCTTGTCATTGCCACGTGTGACCCCAGCAGCTGTTATAAAGATGTATTTTGTTAATGGTAGACCTGGAGTCTTATACCAAGAAAACTGGTCCATGTCAGAAAGTTCTTTCACCTTCCTGTGCCAAGAAGGAAGAGACACCACCTTTGTGCCCCTTCCCCAAAGCTGCTCCTGGCTCACAGGTGTGACATCGTAGGAGAAGCCCCTGCAGATGCCTGGGGGCTGCCTTCCCCATTATCCCAGGTCTCCCTTGCTTGGCCCTGGAGCACCTTAGGCTCTGGAGTGTTGGATCTGGGTCAGGGTTGGGTGCATAAACTGTTCCTGGCAGGAGGATGAGGTCCTTGTGAAGCTGTGATGACAGGCTGGTGACAAGAGGCCAAACCAAGACTCTCTTTGTACATTGGCAACAGCCCCCCAAGGAAACCTTGCACATTTTAACACCCCTTGTCCCAGATCTGTCTTCTGGTCTGTCAGCCCCCTGCCATGCCACTCTTCCTCCCTGGAGCCTAGTGGCTCCAAAAACGCCTCCATCGGTTCTCATTTGCATTTGATCACAGGGTTGTGAGTAAGAGGGCCCTGTCCCCGATTTCTTCGATGACCTCGGTTGCTCTCTCTGCTCTAAGCCAGTGGCTCAGTCAACACCAGGAGCAGCTTTCCTGGAGGCAGGAGGGAAGCCTTGAGGGCCAAACTGATAGGAAGCAAGTTTCTGAATAGACACTGGTACAAGACTTCCCTTCTGGGATCAGATGGCTTCTGCCAGACCTGGCGCTGACGTCACTGCTCTGCCATGGCTGTTGTGTAGACCTGTCCAACAACCATCCGAGCACTTCCTCTGCACCAGGCCCTGCAGTGGGAGCTCAGGGCACTGAGATGGACCCAGTGAGGTCCTCATCCCTAGGACTCTTGGTCCGGTCCGGGAGGTAGGAAAGTAAACAGCAGTTATGATACAGTGCCCAAGTGCTGTGATGGGGGTGGGGCAGAGTGAGAGGGAGGCACACAGCCCAGCCTGAGAACGTGGCGTGGGGCTTCCACCCCTGGTTCGCAGAGGTTTTGGAGTGAATCAGCCTGGAGAAGAGGGAGAGCAGCGTGCAGGGGGCGGCTGGTCACTCTCAGCATTAGCTGTCCGAGCGTGCCACGTCTTCTAAACCGGGCTGCGGCCTGTCCTCTGCGTCCCGGGGCGCCGGCTCACGATGCTAGTTCAGAGATACTGTCGCAGAAGACCATTCTTTCACTAAAGTTGTCAAAGCTCTAAAAGTTCTAAGTATAAAATGAATATATGGGCCTGGGTTGGAGAGAACTTGCCTCAAGACCCTTTCCTTATCATTAGGAAGACTCGCTTCCAGGGTCTCCTGGGGGATACAGGTCCCGGTCTGTGAAAGGAGGACATGTCCTGACTTAGCAGTTGCAGGGCCAAGGACCCCCAGCCAGACACCGGGCACTAGGAGGTGCTCACTCACTATCTGACTGATAACTGGTCTCAATGAAGAAGGGATCTCCATCCAGTGGGTCTCTCCAGGGGTTGATGATTGACCAGAAGTAGC
Organism: Mormoops blainvillei; assembly: GCA_004026545.1. NCBI lineage: Eukaryota > Metazoa > Chordata > Mammalia > Chiroptera > Mormoopidae > Mormoops > Mormoops blainvillei. The sequence continues at coordinate 22,024 of PVJD01012016.1, read as the reverse complement.
ACAGAAAGAACAGCCCTTTCATATCAGAGGTGAAGACCAGGGGGGCGTGGAGAAGTGGTCCAACCTTCCCACCTGTGTAGCGGGCCAGGACAGGGCCCTCTGAGCGCTGCGTCTTCTTTCTGGCTTCTCTCCAGGTGGAAGCTCTGCATTAGCTAGAGGCCCTGAGCTGTGTGCCAAAGGGTTAACTCTGTGTTCTCCAAGGAGCGCACACACTCCTGACCCTCCCTGTCCCCCAGGCTGTCCCAGCTGTGGCCTTGTGGGCATAGCCAGCTCACGTGAAAGCCAGATGTGGGGATTTCCCAAGCACTGGGGTTCGTGTGTGGTGTGTATATATGTGCGGGTGCACATGCGCTCACACTGCTGTGTTTACGTGGCATCTGAGGACTCAGGGGATTGGTCCTGGCCCTTGCCGAGCAGGAGAGGGATGGGGGCGAGGAGAGGCCCGGGGCGCCCGGCACACTGTGAGCCCTGCTGAGCCCGCTCCCACCAGACATTATAGATAAGCCGGTGGTTCTCGCTTAGATTCCCATTTCCTGCTACATCCATCTTGCCATAGACCATACTGGTTATGGATAATTTTTTTTTTTTAAGTCTCTTTGAAGGGCTTTAGAGCAGACGCTGGAAGCCAGCAGTCATCCAGGGATGTTCTGCCGGGCTCGGGGGCCTGCCACTGCTCAGCCATGCTCGTGAGCCACTCGGCCGAGCAAGAGCTAGGCTCAGGGTCTACCCCAGCCCGTATGTGGCTTAACAGGCGAAACCTAGACTAGAGAGAGTGCAGGGCCTTGGCGTGAAGAATACCCAAGGGCAGTGGCGTAAGCCTGGCCCCAGTGTCCACATGAAACCCTTGGGACTGAGCTCAGTGAATGTGCATCCTTCCATTAGCCACTGAGGATTTACTGCGTACCACCTACTGTGTTCAGGTGCTGTGAGGGTGTCGACAGGGTTCGGACTCTGACTGAACTTAAGATCTGGTTGGAGAGACTCATAACAGGTTTTCAATTAAGCATCTACTATGTGCCAGACACTTGCTAGAACCAGAGTCCTATCCAAACATTCTGGAGCCCGTTGACACAGTCTGTGAACGATACCGACATGTTGCCCAGGGCAAGAGGAGAGAGGCCAGCAAACCTTGAAAAGTGGGTCGTCCTCAACTCTGCCCCTCATTCCCACCCCCGTTCGGCTCCAGGCGATGGCAGTGTCCAGCCAGATGACAGCTGAAGCATTGTGTGCCCTGCCTCAAAGTCAGGGCCCAATTACAGAAGCTAGACCTGCAGGACTCAGCCCTGTCGCATCCCCCACCCCACTCCAGACCGCTCTGCCTGACCTCAGCACGCCCTCTGCTCGGTCCGGGCGGCCTCAGGGAGTGGCAGCCCCAGCAGTGCCAGGAATGTGGACGAGGGGGTCATGCTGCTTCCCCAAACCTACGTGACTCTTCGTGCAGATGGTAACACCTGGGACAGTATCTGTGATCATGAACATCTGTGCCCCATCCCCAGAGCTCGGAGACAGGCGGTGGAGAGTCAGTTGGTCATAGCAGGGGCCCCAAGCTGTGCACGTGGTAGATGTTCATTAAATAGTTAGCAGTTGACGTAGCGATAATCTGTTAGCAAGCATCCAGTCTTGAGAACTCAAGGCGGTCAACTTGCTGTGGCCCTGGGCCTGAGGCCATCGCTGTTGACTCCATCACTTACTCACAGCTCTTGTGGAGACAGCCAGGGAGGAAGACAGACCACGGAGCTGGGAGCTGGGAGACAGCAGCTGCTCCCACTCCATCCTGTGTTGCTGGCCCGTTTCTGCTGCGGCCTCATCCCCACAGCTACAGGCTTTGGCCAGGGGATGTCCCCGTGAGCGGGGGAGGACCACCAAGGCAGACCACTCCAGGGAAGGAAGTGGCTGGGATCCTGGAACTCTGAACAGGGCTGAGTTTGTCTAGTCTTCACATACCAGTGCCCCAGCATGGGGAGAGGGGAGAATCTGAGAACTGAGGGGGAGGCTGCAACCCAAGGGGCTGCTGCGGGGTCAGGCAGCAGCTGCTGGGAGTGGAGGCTCAGAACCCCGCCGGCTCCCCAACCCAGCACCCCTCTGTCCACCCACGGTGCCTCGGATTAACCACAGCACCTGTCTTTACCCAGGAAGCTTTGGGTCGTTTCAGCTGGTGGAGGGAGGATGGCCGACGTGCCCACCACCCCCTGCCGGTGGAGACCCCTCCAGGCAGCTGCAGTGCCCCCAGGCTTCCTTGGCTACTCTGCTACTCCACTTAGGCTGGCCGTCTCTGATGGACCCAGCCCTGGCCTAGGCTGGCGCCTTTGGACTTGGTCCCTAAGGGACTGCGGAACGGCTCCAGGCCCAGCCCAGTCCTCATCCCACTAAATTCCCCACCTGAGCAGGGGAGACTGACTGTTCTCTGACTGCATAGCTGAGTGGCCAGAGGGTCAGCGGCGCATTCCTACCCCGGGCTGGGCTGCCCTCACGCGGACTCTGGATTCTGGGAAAGGCCGCTCCTGGGGAAGGAGGCAGGCCCCTTCTTACTGAGAGCAAAATCGGTAGGAATATGGTTGCATTTACAAAGAGAAGCCCAGCAGAAATAAATGAGTCTCCTTTGGCCAATGGCCAGGGAGGATCCAGAGAACGAAGTTCCCTGTTTTAGGCCCCTTTGTTCCCCGTTCCCGGCCAGCCTGCCTGGGCTCAAGCCTGGCCCATCGCTTCCTTGCTGTGGGGCCTTGGGAACAACCTTAACTTTCCTGGATCCCACTTTCTGCATCTGTAAAATGCAGATTGTTGTAAGGGTTAAATTAGACAGGACTCATAAAATGTTTGGCACAGTGCCCAGCATGAGTGTCAAGAAAGTGGGAACTGGTACAGTTGTTCGAGCCTCAGCCCTGCCACTCACTTGCCGTGTGATCTTGGACAAATTTCTTCCCCTCTCTGGTCCTGAGTCCCCACGTGCTCCTTCCAACCTTTGGGTTACCACCAAGAAGCCAAAGGCGTTAGGGAAGGAAGGAACCTAGAGACAAGCAGTGGCCCGTCTTCCCGTTTAGGATTGCCTTCTGTCTTTTAGATGATGCCCGCCAGACATTTCAACCCTACTAAATTTCTTCTTCAGTACTTCCATCTGTTAGCTGAGAATTCTGTGACCCAGAACCCTCTTGCAGCACCAGCTACATTATTGATGGGGCCTCTTATTCATAAATTATTAAAGATTTCAAATGGGGGACCTAAGAACATTAAACGAAGCAAGAGGGGGACCCTGCGTGACTGCCCAGATTACACCCGCCTGAAGCAAGTCCCGCCTGGGAGGCAGGGCCAGGGCTCCGAGCTGCTGCCGTGGCGGCATTGACCCCTCACCCCGCCCAGTCCAGGGCCAAGGTTTTTCCTGCCGTAAGTACTCTGGACAAGCTGGAGGCGGCTGCTCACCCTGGAGCGAGCTGCATCGCGTGGCCCGTGTGAGCAGCAGCTCCCACCTTTCCAAACGTCCAGACTTCTATTCGTGTGACTTTTGGTCACAAGTCATGTTTGGACTGTTGCTTCCTTGCTTTTTTAGCTATCTTAATCCGGGCTATCCTTCTCTGGATCGCATTCATATCGCTTTTACTGTTCTGTCTCTTTTCCTGCTGCTCTAAGCATGATGACCTGTTCCAGGCCCCCTAAAGTGAATACATCATGCCAGCCAAGCCCCTGGGCTTTCAGCCCTGCAAGGCTGTTGTAAAGATTTGAGCTGTGTCCCTGTGGCAGTACAGAGCCTACACTGGCAAGGGTGTCCAACCTTTTGGCGTCTCTGGGCCACACTAGAAGAAGAGTTCTCTTGGGTCACATGTTAAATATACAGTCATTAACAAAAACCGATGAGCAAAAATAAGGTTTTATGTAAATTTACGATTTTGTGTTGGGCTGCATTCATAGCCACTCTGGGCCACGTGCATCCCACAGGACGTGGGTTGGGTGCCCCTGGACAGCAAGGGATGTACTCAGTGGGGGAGGAGCTCCTCCTGTTACTACCTGTAAATCACAGGGCTAGCGGCTGTCAGCCCTAATTAGCTGATGGCCTGAAAGCTGTGTCTGAGTTTCCTGGCGGCCTGGTCAAAAAGGAAAAGAAACACGGGGACTCGGTAGGAAACCTAAGAAGCAGCCCTGTGCCAAGTGGGTGGCACCAAAGAGAGGGAAGGCTAGACTACAGCAGATCAGTAGAAATCAGCTCAAGACTGTAGTGAGGCAAAAACAAAAGAATTCCCAAAGAGGGAGAGGTCTGGAGCGCTCAGAAGAATGGAAGGATATGCACAAGATGGGGGTGAGGGTGTATTCATTCCATTTGGGGCCCCTGGCAGGGTCTCTACTTCTCCTCCCTTCCCTGGAGCCCAGGGCAGGGGCCATGTAAGTGGATAAGGAGGGTGACCCTGCCCTGGTCCCCTGGGCCCTTGGTTTGCTTTCATTCTCCGAGGAGTTTGTGCTGCTGGCTGTGCTCACTCCCATCTCTCCCACCTGGGCACGCAGCCCACTCTGGATTTATTAGTTTGGATGGATGAAACTTGCTTTACACCAGGGAAGGAAGGATTCCTGGAAACATGGTTTGAGACTAGATTTGGGTAAATTGAACCGAATTCTCACTGTTCTGGAGTTACTCAAAGATAAAAGAAACTTTATGATGAACCAGTAAGAGCCTCGACTATGCAGGTGGTTTATTTTATTTTATTTTTTTAATGTGGTGCTTGGGTGCATGTGTGTTTGGGGGCAGCAGCCTTAACCTGACGTCAGGGACACCTGTAATACTGGTTTTTGACTTCCTATAATCGCCTGGACCTGGTGAGAATCAGGTTGAGCATCTAAGTGTCCTCAGATCACTGTGTTTGGCCAGGACCTGCAGGGACCTGGTTTTCTCTGGGCCTAGATTCTTGCAGGTCTTGCAAGCCAAGAGGACCAGCTTTGGCAGGGACGTAAATCCTGGGGGATGGCTAGCAGAGGAGCCCTATCTCCACACCACCTATCCCCCAGGCACATACTGTTTTAGTCACCAGCCCTGCCCCTGTCATCCATTCCCCTCTGTGTCCCCCTCCAAAACCTTTCACAGGCATTAGGCCATTTCACTCTTAAAACAACCCTACCAAGAAGATGAGGTAGGTATTTTTATCCTCATGTTACAGAAGAAAAAGAGGCTCAGATATATGCCAAGCGCCCAGAATCTGAGCTAAAACAGTAAGCCCAAGAACCAAGATTTTAAAAAAAAACACAAAAAAACTCATTCCAGTTTTCTGTCCTCTGTTCCTTCTGAATTGGTTGCTTTTTTCACTTGAGTTCCCATATATTGAGCATGTGTTCAAGTGGTTTTCCCTGGAAAGGCAATCTGTTTCTCTGGAAAGATTCTTTTCAGCTGTGATGCACTTGCATTGTGGGGACTAGCAGGTTTGTGCTAGAAGAGTCTAGAACATGAGAGAAGTACCCTGGAGATCCATGGACCCAAATGCTTGATTTCTCAGATGTGAGCATTGAGTCCCAGAGAAATCCAGCCACTTGCCTAAGGCCACATAGCTAGTTCTCAGCAAAGTGGGTTGTGCAGCTTCACAGCCTGATGCCCCTCGATTTCCACGAGGCGCCGCGACGCTGCTCTGGAGGGCCCTTGGCTCTGTCACCAGGGGAGAGGGAGGTAGAGACAATGGGGAGGGCAGGAAGCAGTTGGTTTGTGTCAGTCACAGCTGCTCATTTGGCTGCGCCTGCCTCGTGCTCCTTCACCCCATCTCTGTCTTTCCATTTTCCCAGCTCTGAGCCAGCAGCCTCATCTGCCTCCTGGCCAAGGGCTGGGGCGTGTAGGCCAGGGGCTCTCTGTTCATTGTAATGAGGCCGAGGGGGTCCTTTCCACCCTGGGAGACAGCTCGCTTGGGTAGGTTGGAAGAAGGCACTCCAAAGAGGGGAAATTGGGGGTGGGAGCCGTGGAACTGGATTAATTCTGTGGATCCAGGGGACTGGGAAATAAATCATGTTTTAAGAAGACTTTCTTTTAAAAAGACAGGCTCGTTTCTGGTTTGCTTCCCATTTTCCTTTGGAGCAAGAAGGGGAGGCCTGCTTGCGGGGAATAGAGGGGCTTGGCATGAGCTCAGGCTGTACACTTAGTAGGGGCTCAGTTTCTTGTCCACCCCACTGTCTGCCCAAATGCCTAAACCCCCAGAGCAAGGGACATCAGACCCTTTGAAATGATTCTTTTTTTTTTTAATTGGTTCTAGAGAGAGGAGAAGGAAGGGATAGAGGGAGTGAAACACCGATGTGAGAGAGAAACAGCGATGAGCAGCCTCTTGCAGCACCCCAGCTGGGGGCCGATCCCAAAACTCAGGCTTGTGCCCTCACCAGAAATCAAACCTGCGACCTTTCAGTTTGCAGGATGACACCCAACCAACTGAGCCACACCAGCCAGGGCTCAAAATGACTCTCGAAAAAATTATCCTAGCAGCCAAGACCTTGTGAGCATCTAATCTTTGTGGGCCAAGGGTCCCCACTTCTGTCTCCTAGGGTTTTGGGGCATCTCCCCCTCTTGGATGGCCCTCATCTTCTAGCACAGGGGTTGACAAACCACTACCCATGCCCAGACCATCAGATGGTTTTGTAAATAAAGTTTTATTGGCATACCGCCCACTCACAGGGTTGAGTAGTCTCCATAGAGACCACATGGCCCACAAAGCCTAAAATATTGATTCTCTGGCCCTTTATAGAAAAAGTTTGTCAACTCCTATTCTAGCAGAACAAGTCTTCCTGGCTTCTCCAGGTCCAAGCCAAATAATTTCCCTTGCCGCACCAAAAGGGGTTCACACTTTCCAAAAGGTTTTCTTCTGAAGAACCCAAAAGAAACCCAAAAGGAATGTGTGCAAAATAACAAAGCCAGCAGAAATGGAGAGAGATGTGGGTAACCTCTTAGCTGGGTTGGCACAGGGCTGGGTGGGGCCAGATGGGGTCGGAATGGGCCTGGCATGGCCTTACTGGGGGGGCAGCCCATTTGGCCACATCTGGGGTATAATAGCAAGAAGTTACAGCCCCAGCAAGATGTGGCAGCAAACAACGAAGCCCCACATTCTGAACTCAGATCCACTTGGCCAACTCAGCTCAAAGCCTTGGCGGGCCTGGGTGCATCTAGTTTGTCTCAGCCCTACCGGGGCATGAAAGCAAAACCAGCCTAGCTCCTTCTGCCTGAGGAGGCTTCCCGCTGCTAGGCTGGTGGGAGACTCTGGCCGTAGAATGTTTGTCTCTGGGTGCATTCCCCTGGAGTCCCTCTACTGCCCATTCCAACGGACCTGATGTCTGCGGTTACCTTTGGGAGCCATCTGACGGGGGCCAGCGTTTTCTTGGTGCATCCAGTATGAGCACCATCTGGTTCTCATCCTTGCAGCTCTAGGAATGTGATTTTTCTGGTTAATTGAACCAAGATCACGGGAGATGGTGGCTCACAGTCATTGAGCACTGACTGTATACTAGGCACTGTGCTGAGCACTTACTGTGTAGTACCCTTTTAATCCTTGCAGCAACCTAAAAGGCAAAGGTATTGTTTCCTCTGGGGTTTTACAAGTGAGGGAACAGGTTCAGAGAGGTTAAGTAACTTCCTCAAAGGAGCAGAGCCTGGATTTGGATCCAGACAGTCAGACCCCGGAGGCCTTGCTGAACCTCTTCACTGGAGCCTCGCGCTGCTGGTTTACAGCAAGAACTGGACCCTGCAGGGGGCCAGCTTGCCATTGGAAGGCAGCTTGCTGGGTAAGGCAGAGTTAGGTGCTTTATTTTTTTTTAAATATTTTTAAAAAGATTTTATTTATTTTATTTTTAGACAGAGGGGGAGGGAGGGAGAAAGAGAGGGAGAGAAACATCAATGTGTGATTGCCTCTCACGGCGCCCCCTACTGGGGTCCTGGCCCACAACCCAGGCAGGTGTCCTGACTGGGAAATCGAACCAATGACCCTTCAGCTCGCAGGCCAGCACGCAGTCCACTGAGCTGTACCAGCCAGGACGAGAGTTAAGTGCTTTAAATGGCGATCACCTGAAGTCTGTGTGCCCACAAGAGATGAATGCTGTATTAGCTGTGTGACCTCAGGCAAGTTACTTAACCTCTCTAGTTGATTTTTCTCATCTATAAAACAGAGGGAATACCTTATTGTTGTAGGTTTATTGTGAGAAACAAGTGAGTTACTATACATAGTGCTCAGCATGCTTGGTGTACAGTACATGTACATACCGTGTAAATGTTTGCTGCTCTTTTTTAAGATTTTATTTATCTATTTTTAGAAAGGGGAAAGGAAGGAGAAAGAGAGGGAGAGAAATATCGATGTGTGGTTTCCTCTCACACGCCCCCTACTGGGGACCTGGCCCGCAACCCAGGCACGTGCCCTGACTGGGAATCAAACCAGTGACCCTTTGGTTCGTAGGTGGGCACTCGATCCACTGAGCCACATCAGCTGGAGTGTTTGCTGCTTTTACGATTATGATTACCCCCTGTTGTTGGGTCAGGCAGCAGTCCCGGCCAGTGCTGGGTGGGCAGTACGAGGGTTTTTATCTCAACGTCTGTACAAGGGTTTTGTGTCTCAACTTGCATCTCAATGTTTCCTCCTCATTGTCCCTACTGCAGCCAACACTGTGCCCCTTGGGAGGTGATGAGAAGTTCAGCAGAGAAAGGCCCCGCCGGGGTGTTCCCAGACCAGGCTCCGTTTCTGGCTCCGCCACTCTGTGCGTGCAGGAACTTGGGCTGGTTACTGCCCCTGTCTGAACTCGCATTCCTCCCCTGTCAAATGGGGCGAAAAAAATGCATACCCACGTCAAGGGGTTGTCATGGGGAGCAAACGAACCATTCTCCACCAGGAGTAGGCTGCCAGTGTGTATTACATGGCGACTCTGAGAAATGTTCACACCGTCAATTAGGCTAAGAGCTTTCTGCCTCGTAATGTCACTATATCCTATCTCACGATCATAGGTTGTTTTAGGTGCTTTGACCTCATTTCTCTCTCTTAGCAGGAGGACAACTTTTAACCTCATTTCACAGATGAGAAAACTGAGGCCCAGATCAGACATGACTTCTGAGCCTGGAATAGGGCCCTCATCTCCTCTGGTCACGGAAGGTCCCTGTCCTTCTGGGTTGGAGTCGAGGTGTGAGACTCTAAAATGAGGCCTCTTCCCGTTCTGCCAGGACCTGTCTTTCTTCCTCAGAGCGTGGGTGGGGCAAGGGCTGGAGAAGACATCGAGGCCCGGTGGTGTGGTGCCCCGAGCCTGGAGACTGGTCTGGGGCTCTCCGGCCCTAGTGTTTGAAGCGCCAGGTTTCTGCAGCTGAGCCCGCTGGCCTGGTGAGGGTCCTGGGAGCCACCAAGCTCCTTGCCTGGGAGCCCCTCGCCTGTGGGGCCAGCCACCCACATGGCCAGAGAGAAAGGTCCAGCCTGCCTTCTCCAGGGCAGTAGTAACCCACAGGCCCTGTTCCAAGCAAGGATTGTGTGGGCTTCTCTGTGCTCCAAAGGATGCCTGCGTTTCGGCAGACACCTCATTATCCCTGTCCCAGCCGGCTGTGTCCCAGCGCCTCTGTAATCACTCCAGCCCACGCCCAGCAGCCCGCCCAGGGCCAGGAAATCACTCCCCTCCCCTCCCCCACCTTCCGCTAGCAGCTCTACTGGTGCCCGAAGCCACTCACGCCATTCACCCAGTGGACCTCCTGCCTGCCTAACAGTTCTCTCTCCTCTGATTCTCCTCTCCTGTTGCTGCGTGCTCTCGGGGACTCGGAAGTGTGGCTCTCCAGCTGGGCTGAGTCTCCCAAAAAGGACGTGACAGGTACTGCCCAGTGTGCATGTGAGTGCATGTGTGTGAACATGTGCATCCCAGGCAGCCGTGTGTGGGAGCCGGTGCTGCCGGCCCCTTGCCACATGCTTCTCTGAAATGCATAGCAGCCATTCGTCAGCACGCCCGGCATCCTCTCTGCCTTCTCTTGCTCCTCTGCTGTCTGTACTCTCTGCCTGTCTTTCGACACTTTTTAGGTCTCAGATCCAGCCTTGGAGCCTTCTGATGGGCAGCTCCGTGTGTAAGTAAATGCACTCAGGACCCGGAGTGTGTGGGTTTGAATCCCAGCTCTGCCGCATCCTGGGCTGCTCTGCCTTGGCTAGGGTATTTGACTTACTAGGGGGATGCTACACCACCTCCTGGGGGCCTGGCACACACAGAGTGTGTCCCTATCATCATCTTCAACAATGAACTCAATTGGCCATCCCTGTGAAATGAGCCACAAGGATTATTAATCTCCCTCCAGTCAGGCAGTAACCCCGAGTCAGAGCACAGAAGCCTGGTTCCCAGGGGTCCTCCCTGGAGCACTGCAGGGAGCTGCAGCAGGACGTGGGGAGTCCCCAGACTATGACAGAGGTCACAGCCCCCGTGCCCCAGAGATGCAGAGCATGGAGCAGCCTCTGGCCTCAGGGGACTTCCCAGGCTTTGGGCTGTCTGGCCCAGGATGGCCCCCAGGGACTTGGGCCTGCGCCCTGTATCTCTCTGGACGGAGCTGGGCCGTGGGTCAGGGGCTTACCTTTAGTCTTTGTTCTTACTGGACAATTGCAGAAAAACCTGGACAGCAGGATTCTCAGCTGCCCGAGGGACATAGTGGCGGCAGAGGATGGGATTTTCAGAAGGCTTTCCCAGGAACCACTCCGTTTCTGAGAGCGCTACCTGACCCCCGTCCCCAAGTCCCCAGCCCAAACCCGAGAGCAGAGGTTCAGGCTTGGAGATGGGGAGCAAGGCAGAAGGGCCCGAGATCCAGGCCGAGCCCCCCCCCCCCCCCCCCCCCCCCCCCGCGGCTGTGGACAGGGAGTAGGAGGCGGACATCCTGAGAGGGGGACCCGAGAAGAAGGCAGCAGTCAGAAAGACCCCTTGCCTGTCCCAAGCCCCTTGCAGTCATCCTTCTAGTGTTGCCTGTGACGAGGGCCTGGGCCTGAGCTAATAACTGGGCTCCTGTCCCTTTTTCCCCTCTCCTCGAGCCAGTGAGCCAGAGCCCACTTGGCCCACAACAATACATTTTATTCACCAAACGTATAGCCTGGCTGCCCAAGGGCCTGTGGAGAAGCCGGCAGGCCAAGTCCGGCCTGGGAGGAACCAGTTTTGAGGGACTGGAGGGACCTTGGTGGGATGCCCGGGGTTTGGGGGGCGGGGGGGGGCAGTCACAGAGCGTGTGGGGAGCCTGGGGCCAGGGCCACCCCAGGGCTTGGCTTCTCAGAAAGAGCCCAGCTTTGGGGAGCAAGAGGCCGAGGGGAGGCAGTGGTGGGCCTGGGGAAACTAGCCAGACTTGGAGTCTAGGGTCGGAGACTTGGGTGAGTTGCCAGGTCTCCCTGGGCCTTGGTTTCCCCATCTGGGCTGTCAGAGTGTTCGATGAGACAGGAAACTCAGAGGTGAGGGCTGATGCTGGGATCCTTGAAGAGGAGGGTCTTCGAGTTGCTTCGCCTGGCGTTCCCGGCCCCGGCCCCAGAGCGGGCCTGGGGGCTCTGATCCAGCTCTCTAGAGGGCAAGTGCCCGCTGCCTGCCAGGAGGTGGGACCCGAGAGAGCCCTGCTCCAGGGACAGAGCTTCAGCCACCTTCTCCCGGTACCTGAGGCCCTTGCCCTGAGATACCTGCTGGTTCTGAGGCTGCAGAGAAACCTAACCCCCTCGTGCTGGCTCCCCAAATTTCCCCCTGCTATTTGCTTTATAAACACTGTTTACGTTCTACATAGGGCGTTAACCCCGCCACCTCATACCACGCTTGGAACGACCCTGCGAGGCAGGTACTGTTACCGTGGGCCTGTTGACAGATGAGGAAGCTACATCTCAAACGGGTTGGGTGTCCTTCCCAGGATCACGGAGCTGGTGGGACCGATGCAGGACTGGACCTCAGACGCTCAGACAACAGTTTTATGCTTTTGCTTCGTGCATCTCAGGCAATTACCGTGTCCAGGGCCATGTCCTATGGCACCAGTCCTGGAGCATCGACTGTCCTCAGAGAGACTTCTGTCTAAAGCACATGGTCTGGTTGGGCCACAGTGCCCCACAAGAACTTCTGTATGGGACAGGAGTAGGCAGTACGGCGGCAGTGATCAGGCAGCTCCCGGAGGGCAGAGGTAGTCGGGGGAATGGGGGTTGGGAGAAGAGAAGGCAAACCAGGAAGCGGGAGCAGCTGCGGCAAAGGCTCGGAAAGAAGCAGCTGCGGAGAACAGCGTGGCTGGCTCGGGCGATGCCCAGGGCATGCGTGGTGAACGACGAATGCTGCCTGGCATGGGAAGGTGGTGCGACAGGGACCTTGGGGAGCTCAGATTGTCAAGAAAGACTGAACTGGAATCTGGCCCTTATTCTGTAGGCCACGGGGACCCACTAAAGATGTTGGAGCAGGGGACTGACTTGGCAAAAGCCTTGTTTAGCAGTTTAAGTTGGCAGCCAAGATCCAGCAGCAGCCAGGGATCCATCCAGGTGGTAGTTGGAGGAGTGCAGGTGTGAGGCAAGGGTGGGGCAGAGCCCGGGGAGCTGCCAGAGCCCCAGCAGACTGAGCCAGGGGCTCTGAGGAAGGCACAAGGGCCCATCCCTGGATGAGACCTTTACAAAGCCCCCTTCCAACCTAGGAGGAGCTCTCCTCCCCAGAAGGGTCCACCCCTTCTCCATGCCTCTGCCAAACCCTTTCCATCTGAAGACAGGAGTCTCCCTCCACTGCCCCTCCTCCTCCCTGGGGCCAACTCCTTCAGCCCCTCATTTTCCAGGCCTTGGCTGGGAGGGGATCCAGCCTCTGAGGGATGACATCACCCACCGGCTCTGCCGAGTGGTTTCTCATCCGGATACCTGCTCCCAGCTCACACCCACCAGGGCAGCCCTGGGCAGGCAACACCCTCAGAGGCAGATGCCAGAGTGAGCAAGCTGGGAGCCTGCCTGTGCTGGGGGAGGGGAGGGCAGCCAGGAGGGCAGAGTGTCTGTGTGCCCACCTGTCCATCCCCCAGCCTCTGGAGTAGCCTCCAAGACGTGCCACCTCCTGTCTTCTGTGCCCTGCAGTGCTCGGAGAACATTTCTTTAACTTTTCTACCTGTGTCCCAGAGAGTCAGTCTTCAGAAAGCTCAGGCCAATATTCCAAGGGGCTGGGGGGAAGGAGTATGTAGATTTTTCCCCTCTTTGAAATCTCGTCTCAGATTTCCTTGGCTTGGATTGAAATGAGCTGATGTCTCTCCATTCCCCAACACCCCTGCTTGTCCTCTGTGGCAGCTTCTGGCCCCGTGCTCCTCTGCGCTTCTGTTTCCCGTCTCCCCCTTCTCCCGTCCACAGCTTAGTTGTCTGGTTTTCCCAAATTTCAAAGGTGAGGCTCTACCTGGTTTATCTGTATGACTCGAAAGAAACCATGAAGTCACTTTATTCATCTGTCTGCCTGTTCATTCATTTCATTCATTTCACAGACACTTACTAAGTGCCAACCACCTAAGTGGGCACTGTGGTCTGGTCAATAGATGGGGCAAGAGACAACAAGGAACAAGATGTGGCAAGAGTCAACAAGGAACCCACATTCCAGTCTTTCTTAAGCACTAGCAGTGTGCCAGGTGTCTGGGGATAGGATGACGCAGGGCCCTTCCTTGGAAACCAGGGATCAGGGGCTCTCTGTGGGCCAGGCACAGTGCAGAAGTTCAGAACACAAGCTCCAGTGTCAGGTGGGCTTGGGTCCAATCCCAGCCACGTGACCTTAGGAAAATTGCTTACTCTCACGAGCCTCAGTCTTCCCACGTGTAAAATGGGGCCATAGCAAGACCTACCACACGGGGTGGTTGCGAGGACCAAAGCAGGCAGCGGGATGATGCAGTCGGCACTTGGCACAGTGTTACCCACAAGTGAGCACTAAGGAGGCCTGCGGTTAATTCTCGGTGTAATCCGGGGGCTCTCAGGATTTGGACGCTCTCTCCCCTGCTGGTGGGGAACTCCTCTTCGGCGTATTCCTTGAGTTTGAGTTTTCGCCTCCCATAAAATGGGAAGGGAGCTCCTTGTCATGCTGGGTGCAGTTAGGAAGTGCTCTTAGCCACAGAAGCACTCATGGTCCCCCAGGGGCCCCATGGGAGGTAGTCTCTGTCAGCACTCTGCCCAGCACTGCATCTGTCCTGCTGGCAGGGGCGGGTGCAGACACTGGCCATGTCTGAGTGCAGAGCCAGGCTGGCCCTGCTGCCCAGCTGTGGGCTGCATTTCTGCCTGAAATATAATCCTGGCTTTGGAGGGGCTGCCTGGGCCTCTCTGCGTGTGCATATCCATGTGGCAGGCCTCAGCAGGGATAGGGTCCCTCCTGGGTCTCCAAAGGGCTGAGCTGGGGTTGCGGGGACCACACCTGGTGGGAGACAACTGCTAGGATCAGTGGATTTTGTTCCCCTTTGTTGCCTCCTGCCCTAGGTTGAACAGATCCTCAGCCATGGACAGACCCAAAGATCTAAGCAGTGCCTCTCCTCTGGCTATAAATAAGAAGCACAGGAGAAGGTGGGGTGTCTAAAACATACCCCAGACCAATTGAATCTGGATCTCTAGGGGTGGGGCCCAGGCATCTGCTCTTTAATGACTCCCCAGGCGGTGTTGTGGGACTGAGTTGAGGATCTTTGTGCTAGAAGGGTGGGATCCTGAAAACAGAAAGCAGAGGCGGTTCTGTAACCCAAAGAGATGGGCTTGAACCTAAAACACAGTGAATTTGGTTCTTTCCTTAGCAGCTCTGTAAGCCGGGACCAGCCTCTTGGCTTCTCTGGGCCTCGGAGCGGTCTCGTGTGATGGGAAGCTAAGAAGGTTGTTGTTGGCATAACATGGAACAGCATCTGTGCCTGGCACAGAACATTGGCCAAGTTAGACTCAAGCATATAGGGAATGTGGCTGCAGGCTGAAGCACCAAGGCGGCCGTGTGGAGCCTGGGAACTCTCTAGCTGTTTCTATAGCCAGGCTGGTGGTGTCAAGCCCACAGCTTCCAGGAGATTGGCAGCTGTATAGAGTGGGAGACACATAGTTTAAGAAGGTTACTAGGAATTCCTTTTGGTCTGGGAGGGCCTCCTGTGGGAGGTGACCAGTGGGTGTCTGGTTCGTGGGTCCTTTGAGCTCCTCGCAGGGCACGTAATGTCTTTGGTGTTTTTCCCATCTCCCCCCGAGTGATGGTGACGGTAACTGAAGCACAGAGAGGTTTATGCAGCATGTTCAGTGCCACACAGCCGGCGAGCCGAGATGGGCATCCAGTATGTCCACCTTCTAGTTCGGTGCTGGCTTAATGGATGTTGCACTGGTCCTGTGGCTGAAGAGGGCAGAGAAGTTGCTTGCCCTTTGGGAGCCTACCCTCCTGCTAAGCCCCACCTTTTGACCCCTCAGACTCCATGAGAGTGCCAGAAAAGGGCGGCTGGAGGCTTCTAGGAGCCTGACCACACGCCCCAATGCTTAAAGGCAGAGGGAGACTGAGTCAGCCTCCCTGTGGCCAATGGGCAGCAGCCACGCTGGACCAGGGACCCCTCTAGAAGCGGGTGTGGGAGAGCCGGCCTGAGGCTGGTCCGTGCGTGCCAGGCCCTGGGCTCGGTGGCAGCACCCTGCTGAGCCCAAGAGGCAGGCCAGGAGCCGAACTTGAGGAAAAGTTGCAGGAGTGGGGGTGCGAGCTGGGCTGGCCTGCCGCTGGCTTTCTTCTTGGGTTTCAAGTAAACAGTCTCGGCCCTCCTCCCCCTCCCCTGCCTCCACCCCCGGCTCCTCATTCGATGGGTCTCATGTGTTTCTATTTAAGGGTTGAGAGTAAACCCCAGTGATTGGCGGCCTCAAACCTTCTTGACTTCTCGCCTGGGCCCAGGCTGCAGAGACGGTCTCTCCCGCGCTCTCCCTCTCCCTCCTGAGGGGAGGACTGCTGACTCTCTTTCTCTGGGTTTACGGGGACTGGGGGAGAGGCAGGGGCCCTCCTCCTCGCCCTGCTCTTCTCTCTCTCCTCTGCTCTGGCCGCAGCCCTCATGGGCCGCCCACCCGTAGCCCTCCCCTCACCCCCCTGTCACCGAGGGGTCTGGAGAGACCACGTCCGCCCCAGGCCTCTCCTCTGCCTCCCTCGTGCTGGGCTGTGACTAACTCTTCGCAGCAGCAGGCTTTCTCTCTGAGTTTCCTTGGCCTCCGTCTGTCTGTCTCTCTCCTGCCCACACCCTCCCTCTGTCCCCCGGCTCCCCATGTCCCCCGGCCCCCGCGGTGCAGCGGGCCGGTGTGGGGCCTTGCTATATGGCCTGTCCTTGGGGCCCAGCGAGCTGCGAACCCTGGCTGCAGGCAGCCCGTCGGAGCGGCGCTGGCGACAGAGCAGCCTCCCCCGAGGCCGATGGACAGGGGGCGCCCCGGCCGCGGGGCCATGGCTGGCCGCTGGCTCACCGCGTGCTTTCTGCCCTCGCCAGGTGCCGACACCAGCGCCGAGCCCATGATCCTAGAACAGTACGTGGTGGTGTCCAACTATAAGAAGCAGGAGAACTCGGAGCTGAGCCTCCAGGCCGGGGAGGTGGTGGATGTCATCGAGAAGAACGAAAGCGGTGAGTGCCCCGGCCGCCCACTCGGGGCTCCAGCCCAGCTCCTTGGGTGGACGGCTGGTTTTTGTTCCCTTCCTCCTCCCCCACCTCTGCAGCTATACGTTATTTCCATCTGGCAGGGAGAGGGCTGAGGAGGCTGAAGTTTCCCCTGTTGGTTTGGGCTACAGGCCAGCAGTTTGCCTGGTGGTGGAAGAATGTCTCCACCGCTCGGGGTGATTAACCGGCTTGTGTTAATGCAAGGCCAGGATGGCAGCATGGGTGTCACTGTCCAGCCCACGCTCAGGATCCCTGTGTCCTCTGAGTCCCCTGGGGAAGGTAGCTCCCAGCTCAGGGGCACCCTTCAGCAGCTTTCCCGATAGGGTCTTATTAGAAGCCAGGGTCCAGGCGGGGTTGGGGGAAGGCAGGCCGTGACGTCACTGTGGGGTCCAGGGTCCTTGGGCCCCTGGAGTGCTGTCTGAGGGAAGGCCAGGCCTGTGGGGCTTGGCTGGTGTCTGAGCAGTGAGCTGACTGCCTCCTGCCGAGCTGGAGGCTGCCAGGACCTGGGAAGAGGGCCCAGACGGGGGGATGAGGCCAGGTCCTGGGGCCAGGGAGGGTCCTGCTGCAGCCACCCCTGTCATTGGGAGCTGAGGCTTTGTCTTGACTGGGGCCGTCCTGGGGGCTGCTGGCTCCCAGGCCCTCACCCAGTGGACCCCAGCACCGCGGCGCCCCTGGCAGCAGGAGTGTCCGTAGGTGGAGAGAGGAGGCCGGTTTGAGGTGCAGGCCCGTGTGGCCCCCGGCGGGGCCGGGACGACTCTGGCCCAGGACAGTTACCAGCAGCTTGCCCAGAGTCTGCTGGCTTGCACTGGCTCTGTTTTGGTTTCGGTTTGCTGCGAGGGAAGGCCCGTGCCCAGGAACCTCTCTGGGCTGGGTTTGGAGGATACTCCCGGGGGAGGGGCCTAGTCTCCTTTTCCTGTCCCACTCATTTCCCTTCCAATATTTTGAACTCTGAAAGGAAGGCAGACCAGGGGATGACTACCTATTCTGTAGATTAACTGACACAGAGAAAATCTGAGGGGGGAGTGAGTCATCTGAGGTCAAAAGCAGAACAGAACAGGAATGCTGCTGGGCCCCTGATTCCTCTGCCTGTGGGCAGCAAGTAGCTGTAGAGCCGCTAAGAAGATCCCAGCAGGCCTCCTGGGGCAGGGGCGCTGAGGCTGCGCTGCCAACAGAGACGGGCCTCACGGCCCTCCAGGGCTGGGGGCCTTCGAAGCCCGTTCCCTTCACAGAGAGACCGGGCTCTGCCATTGTGCCTGGCGTCTCCGCCAGCAGTCCCCGCAGCAGAGCCACGTCCCTAGCATAAAGCCTGGGCCCTTCACCCCAGGTGCCCACACGGGTCTTTCTGCACACTTTGCCTTCAGCTTTTGTCCCAGTACCAGTCCTACCTCCCCGCCTTCCCCCCAACCCCCCTCCAACCAAGGAAGTTGCATTGTCACAGGGACCTGGCTCTGGAAACCCTAACCACCCAAAGGAGGGGATCTGTACTGGTGGAATTGGAGACACCAGCTGAGGAGAGAGAGATGTTTGTTTTGGAGCTTGCTCCAAAGAAAGGCGGGCCCACTTCTCCGTATAAGGTCAAGTCTGCTCAGAAGTAGAGTTCTGGCTTAGGGACCCTTCTGCCACCTCACTGCCTTGGAGCAGTGGGAGGAGTGGGTATCAGCCACTGGCCAAGAAGGCTCAAGACGCGTCCCCAAACAAAAGGAAGTCAGCCTGCTAACACAAGAGACTCCCTGATTTCCAGGGACGGGTGTGTCCTCTGCGGTCCCATCCCACACCCAGGACCCTGGGAATACAGAGCCCTGCCCAGGAGCAGAGGGGGAAGAGCGCTGACAAAGTGAGGGCTCCGTGTTAGGCCTGGAGAAGGCATAGAGGGACTGCCTCTTCTGAGGAGCCCGGATGGCTGTCGGAGGGGCTCAGGCAGCCTGAGTCCCCAGAGCAGCCTAGTCTGGCACACAGGCCCTCTGAAGGAGCTGCTGTCCCTGGAAGCAGGATTCTGCCCACCACCTACTGGCGTGGTCGTTTCAAATCCCTTAATCCCTCTGGACCTTAGTTGCCCAGCTTAGAAGCAGGGCCTGGGGAAGATGACCTCTCTGAGCCCTATCCCAGGTCTTAATTCCATGGCTGGGTGTCAGGTGGGGAGAGCCTTCCGGAATGAGGCTTTTCCACTCCCCTGGGAGTTTTGTACCTTTACCATCGGTGAAGATGGCTGCTCGGCAGCAGATGTTTGCACAGGGACCTCGCAGTGCTGTGTTCACCGTGCAAACCCACACTAGCTGTTGCCATTAAAAACCAGGAGGCGTGGACTATACAACCAGCTTAACCAGAGAAACTAAGTGGGTGGAGGGGAGAAAGGAAGAGGGCCAAACTACAGATTCTTGGGTGGGTGGTTTCCCAGCTCAAGGAAGCTGGACGTCTGATGGTGGGGGAGGGGAGGTGTGTTGTGCATCCTGCAAACTGGCTTTGGAAGGAGTGGTGAGTGAGGCTTTTGAACTCCGAAACAAAGACCCAATTGTGATGCCTTTGACCTTGGGACTTGGTGGGTGTGTTGAGCCATTTCCACTCGAATTGTCAGGACAGCAGTTCCAGTTCACACCAGTCCTGCCCACCGCACTGCCCCCCACCCTGGCCTCGCCTTGCCCACTGGGAGCCAGGACTCTGCCTGCGTCCCCTGTTTTGCTGGGCCGGAAATCCCTTGAGTAGGGTGTCCATAGAGGGATCCAGCCACCTGTGGCTTCACCTGCTCATCAGAGCCCTCTGCCTGGGACCTTAGCCACCAAACGATTTGGAGCTGTGATTTTGCCAGCACTCTATAATCTTATTAGTCTAAAGAGAGATGTGTCTGAAAGACAACTGAGAGTCAGTAAACAGTAAAAACCCGGTTTCGGGACATGCACTTCACATGTATCATTTTACTGCAATCATGGAAAGACCCCATGAAGTAGAAGACACTTTAACCATTTCAAGGCTAAAGTAACAGGCCCAAAGGCTAATTCATTTCCCCAGAGCCCACTAGCTGAGACCTTTCCCCTCTGCAGAGGATGTAGCAGGAGGGGGAGAGTGGCCCGACCCTGGGTAGGATCATGCCCGAGCTGCTGATGTTGCAGGCCCGGGAGAGAAAGGGTGGGCACGGCTCCCTGGAATGTCATTGCAGAAGAATGCCTCTGTGTCCCTCCTTCCAGCATGGTGCTCGTCGATAGTGGGGATTCGTGTTGTTGACTGTTCCTTTGAACTTGGGGGCAGCTGAGAGGATTAGAGGAGGAGGATGTGTACTCAGCGCTGAGGACAGGCCTATTCTAGGGAGCCTAGGTGGACAGAAGTCAAAGACAGTCCAAGTGAGACCTGAGTGGCTCCAGGGAAAGCAGTGTTTGATCAAGCAGTAGGCCGGGGGGCCCAATCAGGAAAGGATTCTTTTTCTCCATTGAACAACAGGGACAAATCTAGCGGAAAGATTCAATAGTTTTGTTAGTTTTGCGAGCCAGCAGGCATGCATCCACCGTTGCTGTCTTGTCTGTGGAAACCCCCCTCCTCTTGACATAAACAGTGGTGTCTGAGATGCTTCCTTTCTAGGACATTCTTATGGCTCAAAGACCACATTGGCTTCACCTTCCAGCAGGTACAATCTGGTCTATTTTTTATTTTACTGATTTGAGAGAGAGAGAAGGAGAGAAACATCGATTTGTTATTCCACTTATTATTATATCCACTGGTTAATTCTTGTATGTGCCCTGACCGGAGATCAAACCCACAACCTTGGCGTATCAAGATGATGCTCTAACCAACTGAGCTACCCAGCCAGGGCCAGACATAATATGGTCTAAACTCTGGCAGAGTGGCGATGATGGCAAGGTCCCAGTTGCTCTGATTTCTGTGTTGAGCAAAGCTGCAAGCAGCGTTCTGGGATTGTTTCTCTCTCAGGACCAGGGGCCAAGGAAGGATGTGGGGATATGAGTCAGCAGATGCTCATTCTTTTCCTGCTTCAGCTTTCCTTTTCTGAGTCTTTGCTTCTTTCCTGGCACCAGTGTGATAACGTTGGGAGTCCTTATGCTTCCTTGGAAGCAATTTTGAGCGCCACTGGCCCGTCCAGGTGAGAAATTGCACAGGTGAGAAAACTAAGCCTCGGAGAGACGTCCACTCAGACGTGCTCACTGTTAAAAGGATTACTGAAAGTTATTGAAAATCTCACTGAAGAAAACCTCACCAAAGCCAAGGGTGGGAAGTCCATCCCAGCCTCATGGGGCCTGGGAATGGGGGACCAGAAAGTCAGCACGAGTTGAAGCAGCTACTCTTGCCTCTCTCGGGTACCATGTAGATTTAAAGCCCAGCTTTGAACTTCTAACTGCCAATCAGCTTTCCTCCTCTTTCTGTTCACTCAGAACAGCTTCATGTTCTCCTGCTGTTGGTTTGTCAGGACTAGACTCCATGACTTTTCAGTGGAGATAACCAATTGACAATGACCTCTGGTTTTCTGAGTTCGAAATTTGATGTTTGAATTCTGTTGGTTCCTGGCCAGCCAATGGATTGACAAACCTTAGATCTGGTGTTCAGCCCCGGCTTAATCAGCTGTGTCCAGGAGAAGTGTCATGGGGTATAAACATGGCTTCCTAGCCAACTTCTCCAGCAGTGGCTGTTGTCCGGCAGGTTTTAAAGAAAGGAGATACAGAGGGAGTGAGGTCCCCCAACACATGTTGGCTGCAACTGTTTTGCTTGTTTTGTCACTGTGTGCATAGTGGAGAGGACCAAGAATCAGGAATCTGAAAACTAGGTTTGTGTGCGATAAGTTGGAATCACTTAATTTCTGTTTCCTCATAAGTGTAAGCGGGGGGTGGGGGTGGGGGGGAGTGATACTATGTGGCCTTTTTAAAAAAAATGAGGTAACCATTTGTTATTTGAAACATACCTTTATCACTAAGACAAACTAATAAGCTTTCACATGTATGTCATAATGATTATTCTGTGTTCTCAAAAAATAATGCATTTTTCAACTACATGTTTTATGAGTTGGAATCTTCTTAACATTGAGGGTGTATCTCTTCTGTTACTTAGATATTTATTTTCATGAACATTGTTAAAACTGGTTCTACATGGGCTCTTTGTAAGGGAGAAATATACTGCATACAGTATCCATTCATTTCACAGTTCTCAAATACCTCCTTTGTCCGAGGCGTAGTGTGGATTGGGTGCATCCCCATAAAGTTCCTACTTGTATGGGACTTAGTCTCTATTTGTGAGCATTCTGGGAACTAAAGGGATGGACTGGAAGGTGAGGCCGAGGTAGTTCTGCACACTTCCTGTTGTCTTAAGTGGACTTCTGCGTATCTTCTGTATTTATGCTTACTTTATGTGCTTACTAAGGAGATACCTGCTTGCTAATCCAGACTGCCCAGCTACCCACCAAAAGAGATGTCCCAATAAAGACAGGACAGTCTGTTTCTAGAGAGGCAGGTTTATTGGGATCTGCATTGCAGATTAGTGAGCTAACACTCTTAACCCCGTATCAGCTGTTTGAGAGTCCGG
>PVJD01012015.1:32315-42503 GCA_004026545.1 Mormoops blainvillei | reverse complement strand
AAGCATCGCTTTTAAATCAGAGTAATGTCAACACATAGATCCACAAGCAACTATACTGCAACTGAACCATTTGAAAACAAAGAAATTTTCTAATCAAATTTCTTTTTTATTATTGTTATTCTATTACAGTTGTCCCAGCTTTCCCCCCTTTGCCCTCCTCTGCCCAGCCCACCCCTCATGTCCACACCATTGTCCCTGTCCATGAGTCATTCACACATGCTCTTTGATTAATCCCTTCCCCTTCTTTCCACCATTACACCCTCACTTCTCCCCTCCTACAGCTGTCAGTCTGTTCCATATTTCCATGTCTCTGGTTCTATTTTGCTTGTTAGTTTATTTTGTTCATTATATTCCTCTTATAAGTGAGATCATATGGTATTTGTCTTTCACCGACTGGCTTATTTCACTTCACATAATATTCTCCAGTTCCATCCATGCTGTTGCAAAAGGTAGGAGTTCCATGTTTTCTGCTGCGTAGTATTTGTGTAAATGTATCAGCCTTTTGATCCACTCATTTACTGATAGGCACTTAGGCTGTTTCCAGGAATTGGCTATTATGAATAACACTGCTGTGAACACTGGGGTACATAGGTTCCTTTGAATTGGTGTTTCGGGATTCTTAGGTTATATTCCCAGCAGTGGAATTGCTGGACCAAAAGGCAGTTCCATTTTTAGTTTTTTGAGGAAATTGCATACTGTTTTCCAGAATGGCTGCACCAGTCTGCATTCCCACCAACAGTGTAAAAGTCTCCCCCTTTGTCCACATCCTCGCCAGCACTTGTTTGTTGATTTGTTTATGATGGCCATTCTGACTGGTACGAAGTGGTATCTCATTGCGGTTTTAAATTGCATCTCTCTCATGGCTAGTGATGTCGAGCATCTTTTCA
The DNA here is from genome assembly GCA_004026545.1 of Mormoops blainvillei. Lineage (NCBI taxonomy): Eukaryota > Metazoa > Chordata > Mammalia > Chiroptera > Mormoopidae > Mormoops > Mormoops blainvillei. The sequence continues at coordinate 41,616 of PVJD01012015.1, read as the reverse complement.
TATGTCTACAGGCCCTCTGTATGTCCTCTTTGGAGAACTGTCTATTCAGGTCCCTTGCCCATTTTTTAATTGGATTGTTTGTCTTCCTGGTGTTGATTCATAGGAGCTCTTCATATATTTTGAAGATTAAACCCTTGTCCTATGTATCATTGGCAAATATGTTCTCCCATAGGGTTGCTTCCCTGTTCATTTTGATGCTGGTTTCTTTAGCCATGCAGAAGCTTTTTAACTTGATGTGATCCCATTTGTTTATTTTTTCCTTTATTTCCCTTGCCTTAGGATCTATGTTGGCAAAAATGTTGCTATGTGGGATATCTGAAATCTCATTGCCTAGGGGTTGGGAGGTGGAGGAAATGGGGAAATGTTGGTCAAAGAGTACCAAGCTGTAGTTATGTAAGATAAATAAGTCCAGAGAGCTAATGTACAGCATGATGACTGTAGTGTAGTTAATGTTACTGTATTGAACGCTGTACTTTCCTCTAGGATGGTTATGGTATCACAACTTACATTTAAGTCTTTTATCCATTTTGAGTTTATTCTGGCATATGGTGTGAATTGGTGATCTAGTTTCATTTTTTATCATGTGCCAGTCCAGTTCTCCCAACACCATTTATTGAAGAGACTATTTTTACTCCATTGTATGCTAATGTCTCTTTTGTCAAATATTAACTGACTGTAGAGACATGGGTTTATTTCTGGACTCTCTATTCTGTTCCATTGGTCTATGTGTCTGTTCTGATGCCAGTACCAGACTCTTTTCATTACAGTGGCCTTGTAGTATATAGTTTGATATAAGGTATTGTGATCCCTCCAATTTTGTTCTTCTTTCTCAAGATTGCTAAGGCTATTCAGGGTCTTTTTTGGTTCCATCTAAATTTTTGAAATATTTGTTATAGATCTGTGAAACATGCCATTGATATTGTAATAGGAATTGCATTGAATCTATAGATTGTTTTGGGTAGTATGGACATTTTAATGATGTTAATTCTTCTTTCCCATGAACACAGTATATGCTTCCAGTTGTATCTTCCTCGATTTCTTTCTTCAGCATTACATAGTTTTCCAAGTACAGGTCTTTTAACTCCTTGGTTAAATTGATTCCTAGGTGCTTTATTTTTCCTGTTGCTGTAGTAAATGGTATTTTTTTTCTTAGTTTCTCTTTCTGATAGTTCATTGTTGGTGTACAGAAATGCCATCGATTTCTGATTATTGACTCTGTATCCCATTGTTTTGCCAAATTCACTTATTAGGTTGAGTAGTTTTTTGGCGGAGACTATAGGGTTTTCTATGTATACTATCATGTCATCTGCAAATAATGACTCTATTACCTCCCTTCCAATTAGGATGCCTTTTATTTCTTTTTTTTTTCTGTCTGATCACTGTGGCTAGCACTTCTAGTATTATGTTGAATAAGAGTGGTGAAAGCAGGCACCCTTGTCTCATTCCTGATCTTAAGGGAAAAGCTTTTAGTTTTTGCCCGTTGAGTATGATGATAGCTGTAGTTTTCTCATATATGGCCTTTATTATGTGGAAATATACTCCCTCTATTCCCACTTTGTTGAGTGTTTTTATCATAAACGAGTGCTAGATTTTATCAAATGCTTTTTCAGCATCTATTGATATGATCATGCAATTTTTGTCCTTCATTTTGTTTATGTGATGTATTACGTTTATTGATTTGCGAATATTGTACCATCCTTGCATCCCTGGGATGAATCCCACTTGATCATGGTGGATGATCTTTTTAATGTATTGCTGGATCCAGATTGCCAATATTTTGTGGAGGATTTTAGCATCTATGTTCATCAGAGATATTGGCCTGTAATTTTCCTTCTTTGTTATGTCTGTATCTAGTTTTGGAATTAGGGTAATACTAGCCTTGTAAAAAGGGTTTGGGAGTCTTCCCTCTTCTTGAATTTTTTGGAACAGTTTGAGAAGAATAGGAGTTAGCTCCTTCTTTGAATGTATGGTAAAATTTACCTGTGAAGCCATCCAGTCCAGGGCTTTTGTGTGCCTGGGGGTTTTTTGATTACTGCTTCAGTTTTGTTAGTTGCTATCAGTCTATTCAGGCTTTCTGCTTCTTTTTGATTCAGTTTTGGAAGATTGTACTTTTCCAGGAATTTATCCATTTTGACCAGGTTGTCCAGTTTCTTGGCATATAGTTGTTGATAGTAATTTCTCACAGTCCTTTGTCAAATTTCAATAAATGTGCCTACCTAAATTGTTATTCCCTTGAAAAATAACAAGTGGTATCTGTGGTAGACTACCTGCTAAAATGGTGCTTAATGCCCTTTCCTATCTCCTAGTGTCCATGCCGTCGTGTAATCCCATCCCCTTAAGTGTTAGCTGAACCTAGTGATTCACTTCTGGCAGTACAGCAAAAGTGATGGCATGTCACTTCTGAGATTTGGTTACAAGACTGTGACTCTGGCCTTCTCTTACTCTAGCTTGCTCATTTTGATAAAGCAAGATGCCATGTTATGAGCTGTCCTATGAAAACTTCTATGTGGCAATGAACTAAGGGTACCCTCTGTCCAAAATACAGCAAGGACCTGAGACCCTCAGCTAAACAGCCTGCAAGAAAATGAATCCTGCCAACAACATTGAGTAAGTAGAAGAGGATAATTAATGCCTCAGTTGTACCCTGAAATGACTAAGGCACCAGAAGATACCTTGATTGCAGCCCTGTGAGAATCTGAGCTGTAGAACCTGGATTCCTGACCCACAGAAATAAGAGATAATAAATGTCAGTTTTAAGTGAGTGTGATTTTAGGGTCATTTGTTAGGCAGCAATAGAAACTAAGATATTACTGTTCTCTCAGGTTTCTAAGGCTATATCTATTTTCTTACACCTGAAAATTTAATATGGTATTTGTGCTGCCTGTTACACTGATTGAAAAAAATCATTGGCTCAAAGGCACTTAAGGCTAGTCAAGATTTTGACATGTGAAACAGTTGGTAAATTAGAGCCTGTGGCTCCCACTAAATGATCCAATCAAGATTGGAATATTAACAATTATAAAGCTTAGAGTACTAAATCATAAGATGCTTGTCATCAATTTTTATTAAATCCATGCTTCAATTTAGAAAAGAAGGGGAGATTAGCATAAGAATAGAGATGAGTTGGTAGAAGTCTTTCACTCCGTAAAGTCAAAAATAATAGTGCCTAATAATTTCTATTTTTAAATGTATTCTATAAAATCTACATGAAAATTCTGTTATTTCAAAGTGGACATATACTGAAAAAATATTGTGATGATAAAAAGAAGAAGCAGTAATGACAAAGTAGTATATATATGCTATATACTACGAAGACAGAGGAATTGGAAAGATTTTTCCTGACACAGACGACAAAACTGACAACAAGCTATAGTTGTGTTGATTACTTTAATATGCGTAGAGTGCTCCCTATTTTATATTTTTGAAAGATAAGATTGCTTCTTTCTTATTTCCAGTATTCTTACCTGCCTTGCTACCTGAGCCTGTTACCAGGGAAACAGATTGGGCCTTCGCACAAAATATACAAAATCTCTCATATGAGATAAACATGGAATTTGCCATTCGCCCTGTGATCCATTCATCCTTTCTATCCATTTATGTCTTCTCCTTCCTAACTATGATATTTTCCAAACAACAGAAGACCCTACTACTACTTTCATTCAAGTATTGATATTAGCTCATTATCATCCTTTCCCCCTCAGACCCAAGGTTGGAACAATCACGGGTAATGGTCTTCAGTTTCCCCAACTCACCGTTGCAGCAATACTCACAATAGCTAAACAAAGATATGTAAACAACATGTGCATACACAGCCAGATGAGTGCTCTCAGCTGCTGATCAATCGCTGACTGATTGATACAGTGATACATGTGATGGACTGTTATTCAACCTTAAAAAGAGTGCTGTCCCACCAGTTTTAACAACATAAATGCAACCAGAGGAACTTACGCTATATAAAATAAGCCCAAGACAAAGAAAAAACCTGCATGATTTCACTTATGTGTGGAAACTAAAAAGAGTTAAATACATAGAAGCAGAGAGTAGAATGATGGTTACTAGGGGTAGGGAGGTGGGGGGAATGGGCAAACGTTGGTCAAAGGGTACAAAGTTGCAGTTATATAAGATAAATAAGTCCAGAGAGCTAATGTACAGTGTGATGACTATAGCTAATGATACTGTATTGAACACTGGAATTTTGCTGAGAGTAGATTTCAGGTGCTCTCATTATTAAAAAAGAAAAAGGAAACTACTTGAGGAGATATGTTAATTAGCTTGACTGTGGTAATCATGTCACTGTGTATATCATATCATCATGCTGTACACCTTAAAAATATAGTTTAAAAAAAAAAAACACCTTAAAAGTGTATTGCTATTTCCAAGAAAGCAACCTATATTAAGCATGCTTTTATTTTATTTTTATTTTCAAGATTTGTCATTAATTCTGTAGAATAATTGTACCTGCTGAGCTTTTGTATGGATGCATGAAAATTTATAACATCAACTGTATTAATTTTCTATGGCTGCCATAAAAAATTACTACAAACTTAGTGACTTAAAAAAACAGAAATTTATCCTTTCACAATTCTGGAGGCTTAAGTCTGAAATCACCACCTCTAGGAAGAAATCAAGTTGTTGATTGGGCCACACTCTCCCTGGAGGCCCTAGGGAAATTCTATTGCTTGCCTATTCCGCTTCTCATGGCTGCTGGAATTCCTTGGGCATTTGTGGGCTTGCAGCTACATCACACTCCAGCTTCTGCATCCATAGTCACAATGCTATCTTCTCCTCTGTGTCAAATCTCAGTCTGTCTTTCCTTATGTAGATACTTTTGATTGCATTTAGGTTCTATCTGGATAAACCGGGATATGCCCATCTCAACACTCTTAATCACATAGGCAAAGACTAATTTTCTATATCTACAGTTTCCAGAAATTGACTTGATATCTTTAGAAGCCATTATTGAACCTACCACAACAGCCAACTTTAAATTATAAAATAGTATCCTTTAACAACTTCCTCCAATGCACATTTACTGGAGTTGGAGGCTACAAGCTTTTAAATAGATCTGGCTTCATCAACTGAGGAGAAAAAATGAATGGCAATACTTCATGGGAAATACCTGATATTAAAGATCAAATCATTATCACCCTAAATACCACAGTTATTTCAACTGCTGAATCAGTGCCCATTAGACATTAACTGGAATGGCCCCAACACCACAAACTTCTGGTTGCTAAATTAAGATCATCAACTTTTAACAGAATTAAGAAGCAAACAGGTAGCTTCTTCATTGTTAGAAAACCCAAAGTGACAAAATAGTTATTAGATGTAATTATCTATATATTAAAAGGTGGCTGTTGCCCTAGCTGGGTTGTTCAGTTGCTTAGAACATCATTCCCATACACCAAGGTTGAGGGTTTGATCCCCAGTCAGGGCACATACAAGAATCAACCAATGATAATTTTTTATCAACAATAAATAAGTGGAACAACAAATCGATGTTTCTCTTTCTCTCCCTTCCTCTCTCTCTCTCTCTCAAATTAATAAAAATCAAAATAAAAGGCTGCTGTTTACATTCACCTTTTAGTGAATCATAATGATTCACCACACAATTTCTTTAAACGATAAATTCCATTAATTTTATTATTGGTCATTGTAGCAATATATTATTAAACTTTCTTTGAGAAATTATCAATGGTAAACTTGATGTCCCTCTCCTGTTGAAAAATGTTTTAAATTTTTTACATTTAAATTATATCTTTCCTAGGTATCAAGATTTAACTTTAAGATATTTTCCAGAAAAATTGTTAACAGTGTTCCATTGTCTTCTAAGATTTTAAATATAGTGTTTCCATACAAATATATAAATGAAATTAGTGTATTATGATTTTTATTGATGCTATTTTATTAAATTTTTGTATAATGACTACCCTTGCTTAAAAAACTGGGAGATTTCCAACCATTCTTTGTTATGCAATTTTTAATGATATCTGAATAATCTATTTTTTCAAGGTGAGTTGTTAACTTATATCATACCCAGTGGTCTTTCAAATAATATATTTCTAATAAATTTTCAATGCCTTCTATGACAATTGGTTTAAACAATTTTGATAATTCATGTTCTGTTAAAAAATAATCTACCTCATTCTGGTTGTCAAACTGTCAGTTTTAGGTAATAGTGTTCTATAACTATTTTAAGCTCTTCGATACAACTGATAAGTTTCTTTTCATCCATATTTATATATGTGTGTGTATATATATATATATACATATATATACACACACATATATAAAATGTGTGTATATATATAATGTATATAATGCATATATGCATATATATTAGGCTCAGAGATGTTTATCTGTTATATGTGGTAAAGACACAAATTGGAGTTTATCTTGCTAAAGCAGAAGTACCTGGGTAAAAACCCTAGGCTTTTAGATGAGATCTCTGAAGAACTATATTATAGAAGTAATAGCAAAGCAGAAGATCGTTTCTCCCAAAGTATGAAATTCAGACTCAAATAATCTCAGATCCATTATGTCATGGTAACATACCCATATCAACCTTCTTAACAGAAAATTAAATCATCCCAGTAGAAAGATATCATCTAAGGCTTCTAGGATTTGTTATACATTATATCTAGCATTTGATCAAAATTATCAGGCATGTATGTCATGCAACGGACTGCTTACTATTGATCAAGAAAAAGAAACAATGAGCTATCAAGCAATTAAATGACATGGAAGGAGTGACATTACCAAGATGGCAACATAGGTTATTCCAGCATCAGCTCCCCCTCACAAAAAGAACCACTAACAACTCTTCAAGAATAAAACACCACTAAGAGGATCCTAGAACATGACAGTGAGGCTGAAACACCCCCTGCACCATTGACCCAAGACAGACTGCAATAAAAGGGTCAGAGAGCAGCTACACATTGACCACATTGCCCTTTCCCCAGGCCAATGCAGCACCACGCAGAGAGGTCTCGCCTGAGCCTCTGGTTCCTCCAGTAGGAAAAAGAGAACACAGTAGGGACCACCAGCAACCCTCCAAATTGCGGGTCACCTCATCGTAGGAGTCCTTACTCTGGTCTTACCCAATGGGGACTGCAGGGAATATCTGCAGGACTCAGCCACTGGGAATGTGACTGAGACAGAGAAGGCAATGGAGTCTTGCAACAACCAGAACTCGGATCTTGACACACAAAGTTCAGACCTGCAATACCCAAGAAGTAATCCCAACCAGCAGGTTCACTAATCTACAGCACCAAGTGGGCGTTGCATTCTGAATAGGAAACTTGTTGGGGTTACTCATTTATTCTTTAATAGCACAATTGACGTTTTTCAGCAAGACCTATCCAGTCCTCAGAGAGCTGTGTTGGCCTTAGCTGTGACAATTTTATTTTTGCTTAATGTATGTACTACTAGCTCCATTGCTTCTCACATACTATTTTGCAGGTGAAAAATCTCTTGCAGGTTTGTTTTCTACATTCTTTGTCAAAAAAAAAAAAAGGCTTTTTCCCTTCCTTGAAGGCTTTTTAGGGTTTTCTAATGATCTTTGCAAGACAAACAAGCTAATTCTTTAATCGAGCTAATTCTTTGGCTTTTTTAAATTAAACTTTTTATTTCGGAATAATTGTAGATTCACATGCAATTGTAGGAAATAATATAGAGTGATTCTTTATACTCTTGATCCAGTTTCACTTAATGGTAACATCTTACAAACCTATAGCACAAAATCAGTCAGGATAGTGCCACTGATAGTCAAAATATAGAACATTTCCATTATCACAAGAATCCCTCATGCTGTCCTTCTGTTCCCATGCTTAATTCCCCCCTCGACACCCCCAACCCACCCATCTCTAGTCCCTGGCAACAATTAGTCTGTTCTCCTTTCAATAATGCTGTCATTTTGAGAATTAGTTATCTAAATGAACAATTATAGTAATGTAATTTAGGGATTGACTTTTTCCACTAAGCTAATTCCATGGAGATCTATCCAAACTATTGTTTATATGAATAGTTTGTTCCTTATAATTGCTGAGTGGTAAGTTTATGGTATAGACTTAACTATAGTTTGTTTAAGCGTTCACTTATTGAAAGATTCCTGGGTTATTTCAATTTTTTAGTTATTATGAAAAAGGCTACTATGAACATATGTATACAAATTTTTTGTGTCAGTATAATTATTTACTTCTCTGAGATAAATGCCCCAGAGTACAATCGCTGAGTCACATGACTGTTGCATATTTACTTTTATAAGAAATTACCAAACTGTTTTCCAGAGGGGCTGTACCATTCTATATTTCAACCAGAAATGTATAAGCAATTTGGTTTCTCAACATTTGGTGTTGTCACCTTTATTTTTTTATTTTAACCATTCTGATAGTTGTGCAGTGAAATATCATTGTGGCTTTAATCTGCATTTCCATAATGGCTGTGATGGTGAGCAGTTTTTTTGTGGTTTTTTTTAACCAGCTGTATAGCCACTATTTCTTTGGTGAAATGTCTCCTTATGTCTTCTTCCCAGTTCCTGATTGACTTTTGTTTTTTAATCAGTAAGTTTGGGGAATTCTTCACATAGTGTAGATACTAGTTCTAGAATGTGGCTAGCAGATATTGTCTTCCTTTATATAGCTTATGTTTTCACTGTCTTAATAGGGTCTTACACAGAACAAATGTTTTAAATTTTGGTGAGGCTCAATTTTTCAACTTTAATTTTATTGATAATGCATTTGGTGTCAAGTCTGAGAACTTGTTATCTAGCCAAGACCCAGGAGATTTTTGCTTTTTTTTAATTCTAAAAGCTTAAGTTTTGTGTTTTACATTCATGTTTTTGATCAATTTGAGTTAACTTTTTATTAAGGTGCGAGATTTAGGTCAGGGTTGTTTGTTATTATTATTATTATTATTATTTTATTTTGGTCTATGGGTGTCAATTGCACCACATCATTTGTTGAAAAGGCCATCCTTACTCCATTAAATTCCTATTGCACTTTTGTCAAAAATTGGTTGGTCATACTGTTACGGAAAAATGAAACGACCAGACACTGAGGGGTTAGGAGCACGATCTTTATTAACGTGCACAAGCCCAGAGGGGACAAACTCCAAATTCTGAGCCCAGAACAATAGCCCCGCATTCCCTTTATGCTGGGCTAAGTGGGGTAAGAGTCTTGGGAGGCGTGGTATAGATTTGGCGTGAAAAGGGTTTACAGAGGTGAAAGAGAAGCATTTACATCATAAGTCAGGGCAATTGGCGTGAAAAGGGCTTACAGAGGTGGGAGAGAAGCATTTACAT
>PVJD01012015.1:0-32215 GCA_004026545.1 Mormoops blainvillei | reverse complement strand
CTTGATTCCCTCTACAATACCTGTTAGGGAATATTTTCTGGGTTCTGTATTCTTTTCCATTTTTCGATGTGTCTATCCCCACCAATGCGACACTGTCTTGATTTTTAGAGTATACAGCAACCCTTAATATAAGGTAAAAGGTTACTTCCCACGTGCAGCAGTGTTAAATATAGTCATCATGTTGTATATTACACCCCTAGTACTTATTTATCATATAACTTGATGTTTGTACCTTTTGACCACCCTTCTCCATATCCCGCTCCCAGCAACACCCACCTGTGGTAATGACAAATCGGATCTCTTTTTTTAATGAGCTCTATGTTTGTTTGTTTTTAGATTCCACAGATAACTGAGGTCACGTAGTATCTGTCCTTGTCTGTCTGACTTACTTCACTTAGTATAATGCCTTCAAGATCCATCCACATTGCCACAAATGATAGAATTTCCTCATTTTATGGGTGAATAATGTTCCATTGTATGTACATACCACCACTTCTTTACCCATTTATATATTTCCATGTCTTGGCCATTATAAATAATTTTGGTATGAATATGATGATACATTTATCTTTTTAAGTTACTGTGTTTCCTTTGGATATATTCCCAGAGTTGGAATTGCTAGATCATACATATGGTAGCTCTATTTTTAATTTTTTGAGGAAACTCCATACTGCTTTCCATAGTGGCTGCACCCATTTCCAATCCCACCAACAGTGCACAAGGGTTTCTTTTTCTTCACTTCCATGCCAGAAACTCAAACTCCTTAATATGACATACAAGGCCCTTTACACCTTGGAATTATTTAATTTTTCTTATTTTCTGCCATCCATCCTCACCAAATGACTCATCTTTCTCTAATCAAGATGTACCTCATCATAATTTTCCTTTTGCCCTGTCATTATTTCTTCCTGGAATGGCATTTTTCTTGCCCATCTCCCCAACCCACTTTCCTACTCATCTTTCTAAACCTATTAAAATGTTATTACTTCCTCAGTAAAAGTCTCCTTTAGGTGCTCTAGGCAATAACAGACAGTTCTTATTCTCTTTGTGTCTGTAGCATTTTCCACATTAATTTTATGATTTAGCACTTGTTACTAAAATGGTTTATTTGTATGACTCTCTAACAGACTAAGGGCTAGAGTTTTATCTTAATTTATCTTTGTGTATTCAGGATGTAGTTCACTGCTTGATGTAGATGCAAGACTCAAATAAAGAATTAATTAATCAATAATCAATCAATCTATATAATGCCTCAGTCCTCATGTTGAATATCCATCTCTTACTTAATACAACCATATCTGTAGAGTGTGGAATGAATTGAACTGAATCCTTTTTCCCAATATTTTTTCCATCAGTGATGACAAATGATGTTAGAATTTTTTCTACCTCCGTTGGACAGTCAGTGCCTCTGTAGAGTGCTGCTCGAAGGTGCCACATCCTGATGAGAAGAACGTGAAAACTACTTTGTTTAAACAGTGATAAGTGTTATTGGTATGAGGCGGTTGATAGTTGGATTTATGCTATACATTTGCCTTCCCTAGTCTTACTTGTTTTCCTAAATTTGTGATATCAGTTTTTTTCAAGTCATGTCTGCATTTTGGAGGAAGCCAAATTGCAAGGGACAACAGAGAAGAGAGAAGTTCAGCTAAGAATTTCTGATCAAAACATGTTTAAATTAAATTTTGCTAATGTGTAAACCCTGGATATGTTGTAAAACATGCACGAAATACGCAGTTTCTAATCCAATTGTGCTGTAGTGATTCCTTTTCTTATGTGATTTATCTCTGTAACTTCATAAAATTCTAAATGATTTGTTACCAAGCATGGTTTGTGAAAACAGAAAGTATATTAAAATAATAATTTCTTATGTTCTTACATTTCAAAAATAAAAGTAGGAAAAGGAAACCAAGTAAAACCAAGAAACTGACATGAAAAGAAAACGCATTACATGCCTATAGATCAGTAACTTTTTATAGTCATTTAAATGCCAGAGGGATGGATGAATTATTTATAAGTACTCAAAATCCCTTATCTGTAGGTTTTTCAGTTTATACTCTCTTGATTCACTGCCTAAAGGGAGTCTGGTAGCAAAAGAATAAAATCCCTGGATCTACAGGCACACAATAGTTCACACAGATAACCTGTGCACTCCATATGGGTAATACAGACATCAATAGGAGTCTCAAAAGACTGCCTCTTGTGAGTGAGTGCATTTTGATTTCCATCCACTTACTTCACAATCTCAGTTGACAACAAAATGTTATCTCTGCAGGAATATTTAGGATGTGTCCTTATATTTAACATTTGGTTTTCTTTTTTGCTTTTAATGTACAGCTATAGAAAATGGAGACAATCTTAAAAAGCAATGTTTCTAGTTAACAAAATGTGAAGGGAAGGGCATTTGACAACATGCATAACTTCGTACTAAACTTTAAAAGGATATGCCTTCTAAGTGAAGAAATATTTGTAATGGAAAGATTAAATGAGTCTCCTCTTTCATATTCACAAGTAAAATACTAATTTTGAAAGACATACAATTCTCGATCATTTAGTATTTATTAACCACTTACTAAGCACCAATATTATTCATAGTACTATTCTAGTTAGTTAATGTTTAAAGGAATTAAAGATATATAAAAAATGTAAAATCTAGCTGTATTTATAATTGGTGCCCACCTAGCCATCCTCCACATATCCAAACTGTGAAGGAAAGTTACAAACTGATGATGCTTACAGTCCGCTCACCACACGATCTCTGCTTACTCTGAGGTTTTAGGCATTACCTTAGTTGAAATCAAGCTTGAAATGTCTAATAATAAATTTGCTTTTCTACCAAAACAACAATCACAAGGATACTGTGCATTTCATTATATTTAAATAATTCAGAATAACATAATAAAGTGAACCTGGCTATAATTCCTCATCTGTGAATATATTAACACAATTTCATGGATCGTTTTATTGGACTCACCAGTTGTGACCTTGAAAATTTAAAAAACAAATGCTCCCAAATTGATCGTACCCAAAGTAAGTAATTTTCCATGGTAAGAGAAGAATGGGATGAAGTAATGGGTTACACCTTTGAAAAGAAATTCAAATTAGGATTATTTACAGAGGGAGAACCTTGTATAGTTCTGTTTTTAAAAGTTAATAAGCATTGCAAAAGAAAATTTGCATATGTTTGCAAATTTTGCATATTTGCAAGTGTCTTTTATTATGCATTTGCCTACCTGTCCTTCAGTATGCATTTCCTAGGCTAAAAGATGACTGCGTTAGCACTACAGTATAGAAAAGCCCATCCTTCATTTAATATCAGACCTCATAGGGTTTCACATTATTCACTCAAACTCTCCATTTCACACATGGCAAAATTATCTTAACATTCCCCTTATCCCCACAAAGGCTCATTATTTTCATGTGGAAGAAGAAGCATGAAAATTCACTAAGCTAAATAAATATCCCTTAAAATGAAAGTTTTATAACATAAGAGGTATCAAAAAAACTCATTAAAGTAGTTCTCATTTATACTCAATTAAAGAAACATTTTTGTGCTTGAATGTTTACTATGTGCCAGGCATGGTGCTAAGTACTAGAGCTTTTGTTTGAATCAAACAAAATTAAATCAGAGGTTCTTCCATCATTAATATCATAATTTAGGAAAAAAGTAAACTTATATCCAAGTATGATTTTTTAAAATTGTTGTTCAAGTACAATTGTCTCCATTTTCCCACCACCACTTCCCCCTGCCCTACCTATCCCCACCTCCCACCCTCAATCCTTCCCCCTTTGGCTTTGTTCATGGGCCCTTTATACATGTTCCTTGATGACGCTTCTGCTAAAAGAATTCAGGTGAAGTAACGTTTAATTTCAGAAAATAGATTGGGTAACCTTGTATTGCTTTATGATGTGCAAAAAACTTTTACATACACACACTCATGAAGTTCTCGCAACTCTCTGAGGTTGGCACTATTATCATTGCAAGAATAATAATTACATCTGTACCAAGAACATGATTTAAAAATACACACATATATAATTAAGAAGGCCATAGTCTTGTCAAGAAAATGATATTTATTTAACAGAAAAAGAAGTATTTAATTTCTAAGAAGTTTATATTGTTAAAAGTTTAATTAATCTTAAACCACATGAATTATGACATTATTTTAGAAGGCTACATTTTATGAATAGAAACAAGTTTCAACAATTATCAAGGCATTGTTATTGCATTCTAGGAAATGGTTAGAGAATAGGGTTTTAGTTCAATGGAATTTACTATTTAACTAAGAATCCCCTGTGTGTTAAATGTGACAGCCTAAGGCAAGGACACTGATGCATAAGCTATGGGAACATGTGGCCCAAAAACCTCTCGTGAGTGGACAATTAAATTGCTTGCTCTCACAAGTTATTTCTTTTTAGAAATATAGCCCTTACCAACCACAAATCTTTAATATCATGAACACAGCATCAACCACAAAGTTGAAAGATAGGTCAGAATTTATAAAGTTTAAGCTATTGCTTTTGGCATTCTAGTAGACTACGTAACCTAAACAACTCTGTCAATGGAAAAAGAAAAAAGAAAAATGTTGGAAAAAATACAAATATTTTAACGGCATCCAAGAGTTGAAAAATTGGTAAAGAAACACTCAGAGGCCAATAAAATAAATGTAAACGGAAACACAGAGGAAAAGTTGAGGGATAGCTTTCAACTTAATAGCACTTGACTTAAGGAGAACTTGGAGTTTGGTTTTCAAGGCCTATCAAGATCCAGAGAGGAATAGGCAAAGCCCAGGAGTCAGCCAGGTTGGGATGTCTGATAGGAAATATCCCCAATAGGCCTGGGGTCCCAAAAACTATACCTTCAAACTAAAAATATATTAGCTGCAAGCCCGCCCCCGTCCTTGCTTCCAGAAAATGCAAGAAAAAATGGCCAATTGAATGCAAGGGAAGAAAATTAAGTCCTTCTTGGAAATTTGTACCCAAAATATAGCCCTTTTGTGCATTTACTTCCTGAATTCCCACTACATGAGTAGTCTGAAAAATCTCTCACCAAGAATTTAGTTGGAAGTCCAGAGCTGTTAAAACCTCTTGATAGCCTGCAGAAGACAATGAAAATCCTCTCTGGAGACAATCATCTAAAACCTAGGCTTCAAAGGAATCCCAGAGGTAAAGTTTCCAGAATTACAAACTCAAATTTAAAAAATACAAAACACACCCCGGCTAGTATGCTCGGTGGGTTGAGCGTCGGCTTGCGAACCAAAGGGTCACCGGTTCAATTCTTAAGTCAGGGCACATGCCTGGGTTATGGGCCAGGTCCCCAGTGGGGGGCGCACGAGAGGCAACCACACATTGATGTTTCTCTCCCTCTCTTTCTCCCTCCCTTCACCTCTAAAGATAAAATAAATAAAATCTTTTTTAAATAAATAATATGAAACACAAAATGAAATAAATGAATTTCAAAAGAAGCAATAGAAGGAAATGTCCATAGTTTGATAAAAGATAGTGCTACGGATCCTACATTAAAAATCACAATTAATGGAAAAACATAAAGAATGTTCTCTTTAATTTTAGGAACATGATATGGCTTCTATTTGACATTATACACAAGCTAAAAGCCAGAATGTAAGTCAAGAAAAATAAATCAAATGATTGGAAATGGAGAAACAAGATTGTCTTTTTTTTTTTTTCAGATAATAACATTATGTTTTAAAAATTGCCCTGCCTGGTGTGGCGCAGTGGATTGAGCGTCGGCCTGCGAACCAAAGGGTCGCCGGTTCGATTCCCAGTCAGGGCACATGCCTAGGTTGTGGGCCGGGTCCTCAGTGAGGGGCACGTGAGAGGCAACCACACATTGATGTTTCTCTCCGTCTCTTTCTCCCTCCTTTCTTCTCTCTCTAAAAATAAATAAAATCTTTTTTAAAAATTCACTATCTACAGATCACTTAATTACACTTAAAGTTTTTTAAAAGTCACTTGATAAAAAATCAATATATAAATATCAATTGCACTTCTAATCAATAATAGCAAGCAGATGGAAAGTGTAACTTTTTCAGTTTTCAAGTTTATATTCAGAGTAAGGCATACATATATATTCACAGTTAAACAACTATTAATGGGTGACAGAACAAAGTAACCAGTACTTAGCCACTAACTAGTACATTGCCAGCAACCCTCTGAATCATAAGGACTTCCTTCCCCTTAAATGTCAACACTTTTCTGGCTTGAAGGATAATATCTCTTTTACTACTAGTGTTAACATATGTAGGCATGCATAGACAATATAAATTAGGTTTGTCTGGTTGTCATCTTTACATAAATATCATATTCAAGCTTTTCTTTCATGTTTTATTTCTTTTGTCAAGATATCAATAGAAAAAGAAATAATTCAACAGAAAAAATGGGCAAAGTACTTGAATGGGAACTTTGCAGAAGAAGAAACCGAAGTAATGAATTGAACGTATAAATAATCAGTTTCATTACTAATCAAGAAAATACACTGGTATAGCCGCTATGAAAAACAGTATGGTGGTTCCTCAAAAAAACTAAAAATAGAGTTACCATATGACCTGGTAATCCCTCTTCTGGCTATCCACCTGAAAAACTCGATAACATTTATTTGCTAAGATATAAGCACCCCTATGTTCATTGCAGCATTATTCACAGTGGCCAAGATATGGAGACAACCACAGTGTCCTTTGGTAGGTCATTAGATGAAGAAGATATGACACTTATATACCGTGGAATCCTACTTAGCCGTATGGACCTTGAGAATATCATGCTAAGAGAAATAATTCAGACAGAGAAAACTAAGAGCCAGATGATTTCACTCATATGTGGCATATAAAACTGAGAATCATAGACACAGACAACAGTATGGTGCTCACCGGAGGGAAGGGGGTGGGGGTGGTAGAGGGTAAAGGGGGCCAAATATATGCTGACAAAAGATGATGTGACTGCGGGTGGTGGGCATACAGATCGTGTATCATAGAAATGTATACTTGAAACCTATATAATCTTATTAACCAATGTCATGCCAATACATTTAATAAAACAAAAGAAAATACAAATTAAAGCCACAAAGACATGCCATTTCATAGTCAACATACTGGGAAAAATTTAAAATATCAAGCATATATGGGGATGTGAAATAACTAGAAACATCATGTACTGTGGTGACAATGTGATGCAGTACAATCTCTTTGGAAAACAAACTGGTTTTATAAAGTGCAACTAGAAGTGCACATGTATTATGTTCCAACTATTCTACTCTCAGGTAAACCTAGAAAAATTTTTGCCTAACTAATCGGAAATATTCATAAAGAGTCTTAGCAGCATTGTTTTTTAGATCAACACCTGGAAACAACTCAATTGCACACCAACAATAAAATAATTGAAATGATATATGTATCACAGTATTATAGGAACACTATGCAATATAATAGTATATAAATAGTATAAAGTTGATGAACCATATTTATAAATGATGAGGGTGAATACAAAATACTAATATTTCTGGACCTCGGACTCCTTGACTATAAAGTTAAAGATTTTCCCAGAAGAGAGATTTATATTATCTCTTACAAGCAAACTGAAAAAACCCTCTAAGAATAAATTATTAATATTAAAAAAACTGATTATTCAATAAAGGATAATTCAGGATGTATTATGCAGAACTTTGGTAATTTCATTTGGGTAATTTTTCACTTAACTCTTGTTTTCAATTAATGGGATTTTTTTGTCTCCAGGAGGAAGAGTCTGTGGCACGAGGTTATGCCCATACAGAACTGTTGGACAAGGTGGATTAAAAATGTGACTAGTCACGAGATTTTACCAAGAAATATTAATCATCAGGAAAGCAAGTTGCAGAAGTGCCCTGTCAGGAGGAAAAATGTAATTCCAAAGCCGAGTGGAACAAAGTGCTGAGAGCAGAGAGAAGGCAGTTGATAAGTAACATCTGAGGAAGGTAAGCTACAAACACAGTGGATATTTATGTCAAAAATGCTGGAAGAGGAGGCTCAAAGTCTGAATATCATTGTCCTGTTATTTCTGGTAGGAGTGTTTCTTTATATTGGCAGAACAACACTGGACATTTTAAATGGCTCTATCAAAAGAAAACCAAGATCAGACAAGATTGGGTGCATTCACAGTGGTATGGTGATCTTGAGAGTGAAATAAGTCAGACAGAAAAGGACAAGAACCATATGATTTTATTCATGTATCAGATATAAAAGAAAAAGCAACAAATGAACAAACAAAACATACAATAAACAAAAAACCAGCCTCATAGATACAGACAACAGAAAGGGGGTTACCAGAGGGGATGGAGGGCTAGGGAGAGAATGAGGAGGGTCAAGTAGGTAAAATACACGGTGGCAGAAGGAGACGAATTAAAGTGGTGAGCACACAATAGAACATATAAATGTCATATTACAAAGTTACACCTGAAATTAATGGAATGTTAGTAACCAGTGTTACTAAGATAAGCTTAATTCAAAAAAAAGAAAAGAAAAAACCAAACCCATTTGAGAGGTTGCAGCAGTGAGGGGTGATTACCAGCATTACAAATTGAAAATTAATTTCTAGTTCCTTCTCCATTTTTGAGAACTTGATTATATAATCAGTAGCAGAAGAGGTGGCACAAGAATAACACAGTAACATGGAGATTATGTTTAAAAAAGGGAACAGGGATCATTGCAGTAAACTGTCTACTTTCTGTTTCATGACATATTTTTTTTAATTTTTCAAAAATTTAAGTACGGTTGGCATACAATATTGGTTTCAGGTGTACAAGAGAGTGATTCAACATGTAGGTATCTTATGATGCAGTCAACACACTAAGTCTGGTAACCATCTGTCACCTTGCACATGTCACAGTATTATTAACTATATTGCCCTTCACCTTTTTCTCCCACTGCCCCCCCCTTTCTGACAGCCATTAGTTTGATCTCTGTTTCTCTGAGTCTGTTTTTGTTTTGTTTTGTTTCATTTTGTCTGATTTTTAATGAAAATCAGCAACTAGACATTCTGATCAATTTGGTTCTGTCCACCGGGAGACAGGGACCTCTGCAGTTTTACACTCTGGCAAATCCCAAGTTGTGTTTCTCAGCTGCTGGCTATTGGATCATGGGGCCACACTTTTATTGCTTTGTACCTACAACAACCTTGGCCCCTCACCGCTGTGGTAGCAGGTGGTTTCTCTACCTTCCTCGTTCTCCCTCTCCTTCCTGGATCCAGACCAAATAGGCAGTCTTCGAGATCACCATTCTGAACCATTTTTGTAAATTGATGGTGGTTAGATCAAATGATTCAAATTTGAGGTATCAATTCTAATCTACTATCATTCATACTCTAGGTAGATAGTAATGGCATAGTAATTCAATATCTCCATCTCTGCAATAAACCATTGTGAGATAAAAGCCAAACTCAAGTTAGAAATAATTTAATATCTAATTTCAGTAGTGTTGAGCTAGTTTCCCTAAAGACAGAGGCTGAGATGGGGATTCTTAAAAAAGTAATGTATTGAGAAGGCACTCTCAGGATAAAGGAAGTGAAGGAAGAAGATATAGCAGGCAAAAAAAGTCAAGCAAGAATGTAGTCTAACCTGGAGACTAGGCTGACCCTGACCCTACAGGGAGTTCCGGAGCATGGATTATATCAGAGAGTATGAACTGTTGTTTATGTGCCCATACTAGTCAGTCATTGGCCAATGGCTGCTCCTGGGAATGGTGGGGGCATTAATGGGGGATGGTATTTCCCAGGCAAGATGAGGGCAAGTCTCTGGAGAGGGGCCAGTTGTGAGTGTTAGTAGGCAAATCTCAGAGCAGCCGAAGGATGGGAGCCGTAGCCAAGTACGAAGGCTCTTGGTGTGGTGCCAAGAATATCTACTAGAAGTAGAAAGAAATTTTCTAGAAATACTTGAGTGTTTGTTGGACCATGGGATTGATACAACAAAAGTTGCCAAGTTTGAATTCTGTACAATATATTGCTTGATATACTTCAGAAACATATTTCAATTTACTTGAACAAAATAGACTGGGTTTTTAGAATAACTTCAGTTTAAAATGAGACAGAATCTACACTTTTAGGGCATAACTACTAATAAGATTTCACTGAGCAACAATACTTATAAACTGAATCACTGACGATTGTCAACTAGAAGAAACTATACCAATACAAATTGCAACATTCTGAAACAGTTGACAGAATAATAAGGATTTGGGGGCATTTCAAGAATCTCATATAATCTTTGAAATGTGATATTTACAAAATAAAAGTAAATCACATTTATCTGACCAAAAAAAAAGGGAAAACTTCATAAAGGGATATATTTCCCCAGAGATATTTCTGAGTAGAAACATACAGCTTTGCCCTCAAAAAAACTCTAAAATCAGCGCTCATTATCCATCCCAGATCAGACATAATTTTTAAAAACCTATCGATAATAAGTTTTATGATCATTTATAAGCAGAAGAGAGTACTAATTATTAAAACTGGTATCCCTCAGCCTACAGCCAAGATCTTAAGCTACAGCTAAGGCTCCAGCCACTACCCAGTTTTAACACTAGAGCCTTAACTCTCGGCAGCTTTACTTTCCTCCTGCGTCATGTAAATGAGAGCGCCATGCTTCCGGACCGCCCAGTGGAGGGTCTAGGCGCTTCGGGCTCCAGCTATTTCTGATGAAACCCTAAACACGGCTCCACTCCACTGCCCTCATTTCCCCTTGCTATTATTGAAAGCAGTAGTAATTTCTTCACGGAGGGAAGGCAGAGGCTTTCATTATGTGTTAACTGTCTTTTAGAAAACAGGGTATTTATATATGTTTTAATTAAATAGTAAATTTTCATATCCATGATCTTTTAAAACAATCCTACCAAATATTTATTGCAATTCCAAAGCCCAAAAAACTCGAGTTAAAAAAAAGCGAAATTTGTCAGAAGTTTCACAGGTAATACACAACTGGACAGATATTTGAGCCAAAAGATTGGCCTTTTAAGAAAGTCTTTGCCCTTTTCTAGTATACTAGTTATTCCCCAAGTGTGGCCCCTGGACCAGCAGCATCAGTGTCACCTCAAAACTTGTTGTAAATACAGAATCTTATGCCTTGTTCCAGACCTGCAATATTAAGAGAATAGAAAAACAAGGCACAGACTGGGGAGAAAATATTTACAAAAACCACATCTGATACAAAGAACTTCTAAAATTCAGCTGTAAGAAAACAAGCATGCCCTGGCTGGTGTGACTCAGTGGATTGAGTGCCGGCCTGCAAACCAAAGGGTCACTGGTTTGATTCCCAGTCAGGACACGTGCCTGGGTTGCAGGCCAAGTGCCCACTAGGGGGCGCACAAGGGGCAACCACACATTGATGTTTCTCTCCCTCTTTCTTCCTCCCTCCTCCTCTCTCTAAAAATAAATAAAATCTTTTAAAAGATAAAAAAAGAAAACAAGCAACCTAACTAAAAAATGGGCCGAAGACCTCAACAGACCCTTCACCAGATAATATATGGATGGCAAATAAGCATATGAAAGGATGCTCCACACCATATATCATCAGGGTAAAGCTAGTTAAAACAATGAGATACCACTATGCACTTATTAAATGGCCAAAATTTGAAAAATTGGCAACAACAAATGCTGACGAGGATGTGGAACATGGGAAACACTCATTCAGTGGTAATGAGAATACGGAATAGTTCAGCCACATTAGGAGACAGTTTCATGGTTTTTACAAAATTAAAAATTCTCTTACCATATAATCTAGCAATTGCACTCCGTGGTATTTACCCAAAGAAATCGAATACTCATAGCTGCATTAAAACCTTGCCCTGGCAGGTGTGGCTCAGTGGATAAAGTGCTGGCCTGTGAACCAAAAAATCACCGGTTCAATTCCCAGTCAGGGCACATGCCTGGGTTGCAGGCTATTTCCCTGGTTGGGGGTGTGCATGGAAGGCAGCCACACATTGTTGTTTCTCTCCCTGTCTTTCTCCCTCCCTTCCGCTCTCTCTAAAAATAAATAAATAAAATTTAAAAAAAAACAAAAAACCCTGCACATATATGCTTACAGCAGCTTTATTCCTAATTGCCAGAACTTGGAAACAGCCAAGATATCTTTAAGTAGATGAATGAATAAACAAGCCATGGTGCATCCAGATAATAGCATGTTTTCAGTGTTAAAAATAAATTAGCTGCCCATCCATGAAAAGACATGGAGGAACATTATATTTTATATTACTGAGTGAAAGAAGCCAATCTGAGAAGACTACATACTATATGATTCCAACCGTATGACCTTCTGGAAAAGACAACTATGACAATGAAAGATCAGTGGTTTCCAGGTGTTGTGGGTGGGGAGATGAACAGGAAGAACATAGAGGATTTTTATAGTGGTGAAACTACTCTGTGTGATATCATAATGATGGACATACGTCATTATGTGTTTGTCCAAGCTCATTGAATGTGTAATACACAGAGTGAACCCTAAGGGAAACTATGGACTTTGAGTGATTATGATGTATCAATGTAGGTTCATCCTTGATTTTTTTTAAAAAAGGCTGATAAGGGGAGAGTATACATGTGTGGTTAGAGGGTACAAGGGAAAACTCTGTACCTAATGGGTAAGGCATCAGCCTCCATTTTTGTCAACTTTAATGTAAACATAAAACTGCCCAAAAAATAGTTTTTAAAATTAAAATTTTTATTTAAAAAGCAACTTGGGCCCCTTAAAAAATCATTTTCTTCCCTAGCATTTCTTTTGCCAATGTAAGTATGTGGGAAGAGAGGCTGTATTTCTAAAAGGCTTCTAAATGGTAATTTTTTCTAGCTACAGATTTTGAAAAACATTTAGAAACAGTTTCACAGTGTACTATGCTGGATGACATCTTTCCTTTAATGCAGAAGAGTGACTTTGTAAAAGTATTTTTGAATAAGTTGGTCTGCCCGAGTCAAAGGTACCTCACTCTAATGCCCTTTCGGCTTCTTATCCCTCTTTCCTCTCCATTATTTTTGAAGCCTTTCAGCACTACTGATAAAATTTCCCAATATTTTATTAAGTGGGCTGGACCAAATGAAATAGTTTATTCTATGTTGTTATCCATTTTGAAATTATAAAGAAAAATATTCTAGGTAATAGAATACAATTTGCATCTGGGTTTAACTTCCATTACACATTCTAATTTACTCTACCATGTCACTCTGATTTTCTTTTCTTTTTAATGAAAGAAATACAAAAAGCTCAAATCTACATGTTTGGAAGTAGAAAGATAAAGACTAAAATGGATTTGTTTTAAGTGTTCAACAATTAAAAATAAAGGAAATCAACAGTATGCTGAAGGTTTTTTTTTAATATATACTTTTAAAGATTTTATCTATTTATTTTTAGACAGAGGGGAAGGGAAGGAGAAAAAGTGGGAGAGGAACATCAATGTGTGGTTGCCTCTTGCGCACCCCCTACTGGGGACCTGGCCTGTAACCCAGGCGTGTGCCCTGACGGGGAATAGAACCAGTGACCCTTTGGTTCACAGGCTGTCACTCAATCCACTGAGCCACACCAGCCAAAGCAGCAGTGTCCTGAAGTTTTATTGCAACACCTGCAGTAGCAGGAGAGGGGTGTCATAATTTATTATGCTCTTTCTTGATATTTCAATTGTATAATGTAATTTGAATTTCCCATGCCTTATTAATAATACAGAAACTTCATATTTGTATATAAACTTTCTTTTGGAGAGTTCAATCCTCCTTCATAGCATTTTCTCTAACTATGCCAATCTTCTACTTGGAAAGCTTCTTTATTTTCTTCCCAATGCTACAAAATGAAAAATGGGACATAAAGACTCAAGAAGTCTGAGAAGTTGTCGAATCAAAATTGTGATGCATCTCTTAAGTTCTAAACTAATTATCAGTTCAGCTTGCATCTTTCCTAGGCTGAAAGTAAACATTTTTTAGCATATTAAATGTTTCTATCCATGACCAGATTTACCTTCCATTGTAAAACAATTAAAAACAAGACACAGTATGTATTGAAAATGGTTTAGATACTGAGCATCAGGTAGCACAGGACAATGATCCCTAAGGTAAGTAAAACCAATGGGATGATCCCATGATTGCACCAGCTTGCTGTGTAGAGTTCCCAGTCCCTAGCAAAGAGAGGGAGAACTTAAGAAGAACCTGGGGGTCACCCTGATTTGAGGAGCTAGAGCTAGAATCCGGGGATACCAAGGCAGCTACTATTTTCAAAGCAGTATATCGGACAGGAATGTGCTGCACAAAGAGAGGACTCCAGAGATCTATAATGGGTCCCCAAGTCTTCTTCTCAGCACAAATCATGGCACATATGTAAGGAAATTACTTGATGCCAGGGAGAGAACTATACAGACACAATTCTCTATGGGTCTCCGTATTAGTCCACTAGGGCTTCTGTAACAGAATACCACGGACTGGGTGAGATAAGCCAAATAAATTTATTTCTCATAGCTCTTGTGGCTGGAAGTCAAAGATGGAGGTGCTGGCACTTTCAGGTAGGGTGAAAACGATACTTGATGAAAATCTGGATTATCACAATGGAATGAAGTGTGCCAGAAGTAGCAAATGCAGAATTTTAAAATTATTAATACTCTTTAAAATATAATTGTCAGTTTAAAGCCAACATAATAATAATGCAGTGTGTAGTTTATAGCATATATAGAAGTAAAATGCATGACAACCATAGGCTAAAATGGGGGGGATGTAAGTTTCTTATACGTAAGTGAAGTAGTATATTGTTAACTTAAGGACTATGATAAATATGTGTCCTAAAAACTTAAAAGGAACCACTTTAAAAGAATAATTATAGCTTATTAGCCAACAATGGAAATAAAATTAAAGCATAAAAAAATACCCATTCCAAAAAAACCCCACAGAATAGGAGGAAAAAAGGAAACAAATAATTAATGTATCTATTAGATACAAATATCCAGATGGGAGATTTAAACCCATACATATCAATAATAGTATTAAATTTAAGTCATTTAAATACCCCAATAAAAGGTAGAAGTTGTCAGAATAATATAAAAAGGAAGACCAAACCATAGGCTAAACCAAGAAGCCCACTTTGAATATGAAAACAAAAAGAGGTTAAAAGTAAAAAAAAATGAGGAAAAGCAAAGCATGCCCCACTAACACTAATCAAAAGAAGACCATAGCAGCTATACTAATGAAAAAAAAGTAGATTTCGGAACTAAGAATATTATTTAGGGTGACTAAGAGGCTACTTTTAATAACATAGCTCCTGAAGAACAAAATATGGTGAATTTATAACTCAAATGTAAATTCTGGTCACTATCTTTTTTCTTCTCTGACCTTTGTTTTCCTCCAATATGTGATAAGAGATTTGAACTCAAAGATTCTTAATTATTGGACATTATTAGAAGTCTAGATTTTGCTAACTTTTTCATCACTGAAAGTTGTGAAGCTATTTGACAACTCATGGATAATGCTTTTTATGATATTCATGAATGGTGTAAAATATGGCCATTAACAATCATCAAGTTTCTTATAAAACTATGCTTCCGGTTTTATTTTAGTAGTAACCAGCTATTTTATAAAAGTTCATGAATTATTGAATAAAATAAAGATCTCACAACAAATCAATGGGTGTTTTGTTGGTGGGTCCAAAATATTCTTCCTTGAAAATCCAATTAAACATTTTAAAAAGAGTGTTCGCTTTTAAATTTTTATATTGGTAGGTAGACCTACAGGGAGATGAAAGCTTGTTTCAATGCTCAGCAACAGATGGCAGATAAAAGATATTATCATACACCTCCAACCAGGCAGGATAAATTGTTCAAATATATTTTAACAGCTGCTAAAGCAAATACAGATACAGAGGAGGTAAAAACAAATAAATAAAAGAATTTCAAATGATCCTGTGGAGACTAATTAAGGATTTGTGCAGTTTTGAAGCTATACATTTCCATAAATTCCAGCCTTGTCTAGGTTCTTAATTGTTCTCTTTAAACTTTTAACACATCCGAGAACTGTTATCCTGTGTCCTGGTGCTCTGTCCATTTTAAAGAACTACCAAAATGCCCACGTCTCATGGGGGAATGTGAAACTTGAATTAACCAGGTCTGTGTCAATTTCTAGTTTGAGAACTGATTGTTCTCAACAGTGCAATACATATCCTAATTGACTGATGAAATTGACTTGGCAGGCTGTAAGGTTTGAAGTCACACTGAACAGAGGAGGTGGTGTGCTAAGAAAAATAATGGTCCAAGAGTCAGGAGACAGGTGTTTGCTTTGGGAGCAACAATTATGGGAGCCTTGGTAAGTTTCTCAGCATGTCATGGCTCAATTTCCTTATTTATACACAGGGGAGATCATTCCTGCCCTGCCTATCTCAGAGACCTTTTACCAATATGTGGATAAAATGATATAAATGATATAAAACATTTGCTAACAGTAAATAGGAAAAAAGAGGAAATATAAAATAACTTGGAAAAAATCAATTATTTATGAATCACTTTAAATATTTTTAAAATTTATGGTGTTTAATATTTTATAAATTTGAGATACATTTTATCACTTTATTATTTACTTTCATTGTTGTATCATTTTATTATTTTATCATTTATCATTTTGTTATTAAAACTACCTTTTGAATTATTTAAGTAAAATATTCCTAGCTTTCAAAAAAAAAAAAGAAACTGAAAAAGGTTTACCCAAGTTCAAAACCTAATTCATAACATAATCACCAGCCTATCTTTTGTGTAAGATAGACTTTTCACAACAATTTCAGCTGCCCAGAAAATGGAATAGAAAATGGAATAATCTGTCTTCTAAAGTAATGAGTTCTGCTTCTGCAGGTATTATAAAAAGGATTATTCCTGCATTGAAAGGGAAGAGATAAATGAATATCAAATGAACCCCAGACAGCCAAAAGTGTCCATGTCACACACACGCACACACAGAAGCTAAAGAGCCCTGAGGCCTAGTGATCCCCCTATGTAGCGAGGTAGGCGAAGGCAAGATTCGAGCAAACTGCGGGCGGCAGAGGAGATGGAGGTTTGCACAAACTGGATAGCTCTACAGGATATGAAAAAACAACGTATTACGCCATCCTCTGGATGCGTTACGTGAATAGTGTCTCCCCTAGCTGGCAATGGCAGTAGACACTCTGGTGTCCAGTTTAAGAACATGAAGTAAGCAGCCACTGTTCTGGAACATTTGCCAAAGCTGGTAAAATTCTGGTTAGATGAAGTACTGAAAGACTCAAGATCAACATAACACACACACACACACACACACACACACAACACACGCACACACACCCCTTTGATATTCTGCCATTCTGCCAAGGTAATAATGATTTTCCTGTTTCACATTTAAAATATTAAATTGTATATACTCCAATATCAGTATGTAGCTATAATAATGAAATTTAAATACCCACACCTGTGCATAACCCAAACAATAAAACGGACCTGAGGTTACCTATGAGATACTCGTGTTCACTGAAAAAGATAATTTTTCAGCAATTATATTTTGGAAGAAAAGCAAATATTCCCAAGAAATATATGTCCCAGTGTTTTCTTTAGTTTTAAAATTTAAAAACTGTTATCAAAGCACTGTTTTCCACTGTTTCTAAAAAAGACATTTCTAACATAGATAGTACTATATTAATCTTATTAATAAAGATGTTAATAAAAAGTAGTGATGATACATTTTTTCAAAAAGGGCCCTATGAGGTAGGTACTATTATTTCCATTTCCAAATAGGAGTTTGAAATTTAGAGAGATTAAAGTACTTGGCCAAGATGACAAAAGTAGAGAAGCCTGAATTTGAATTAATTCATATATTAGATCATAGCTGTATGTGATAGCTATACAGCAGGAACCATTGCAAGTAATCTGCTTACACTGTTCCATTCAATCCTCTATAATACCATTAATGTAGTACTATTGTGATCCTCCTTACAGATGGGCAAACTGAGACTAGTGAGATCTAAAGTATCCCAGGTACGATACCACAGATCTGATATTCTTCCCAGACAGTTTCAATCCAAAGCCAATGAGTTTAATACCTGCACTCTACTGCTTTTGCAAAGTAAAAGAAGTACTTAAAATGCCTTGTACATAGAAGTACTATGATCATTTTATCCTTCATTGCAATGCAAGAATATAAATCCTCCCAATTCTTCAAACTTTATTCTGTTTTTCATTGATACTGAGTAACTCTCTTAGGAATACAAAACACATTAAGAATTTTAAGAACATCCACTCACTTGAACGTCATCATATTGGGTTATGTGGACCTAACTTCTCTCAATGTGTGAGTACCACAATACCTCTTTAGATAAAAAACAAAACAAAGCAAAACCAAAAATAAACAAAAAACAAAAAACCCTTCTGTGCTGTTAAATACAGCTGCATAGTAAAAAGTTTCATATTTAAAGGGGAAGAAAAGCCCAACTACTTAGAGAACTAAAAGGCGATTAAGTTGTAGAAATGCATTTTCAAAATATTGTTTATCCTTATTTTACCTTTTCCAAAACAAGGAGGAGCCATCATTTGGCAGCGTTTCCTGAAATCCCCAAACAACAGCCTACCTAGTAATTGCTTGTTCTAAAACGTACATCATACAAATAACTTCTGTGATATTCCTGCCAAAAATGCATAACCTTAAACTAATCATAAGGAAACATCGGACTAACTTGAATTGAAGGACAGTCTACAAAATAACTGCCCAGTACTCTTCCAAAATGTCAGTCATGAAAGGAAATAAATCTAAGAACTCTTCCGGATTAAAGACTTGTAAGGAAATATAACAACTTAATGCAACGTGGATCTTGTATTGCATAATGGACGCAGGAGAATTTTTTTCTAAAAAAGACATTATTGGGACAATTGGCAAAATATGAATCAGAACTGTGGATAAGCTGATAGTATTATATCACAGTGAATTTCTTGATTTAAATAATTGTACTGTGGTGACGTAAGAGAATATCTCTGTTTTAAGGAAATAATTACAGGTAAAGAGACATTATATTTAAAACTCAAATATGTCAGAAAAGATATATATTCTAATGTACTCTTTTTATGAAACCAGTTTTTCATGCTTTAACTCCTATTAAATTATATATGGATTCATTGGATGACAAGAGCCAATTTGTTTATTTTTGAAGCTTTGGACGCGCATTAACATTTTAGGAGACATGAATATAATATTGGCAATGATGTTTTCTATATTCACTTTATTAAAAATCTGCCTTTGGATGATTACTTCTCTATCAGCCATATCTATAGTTTGAAACCTCGTTATATCCCAGAAGTTGGCTTGGCTTCTCCAAGCTACGTGAGAAAGGGGTCTAATGATACTCGACCACCCCTATTTGCCTCCCAGCTCTCATCCTCATGAAGTCTAACCTCCAGCTTCGCTGGTCATTTCTTAACCAGCTCTGAATATCCTGTCAATATAATAATCTTGATGTGCCTTCTACCTCATTGTGAGTCTCAAATTCTTGAAATTCTCTGACCGAGGCCTCAAAGTAACCCATGGCCTATTTGGTCCAGGAATAGATGGATCCTCAAATTAAGAGGCACACTCAGGCTCCCAAACCTCCATACCCTTGTCTGGCTTTAAGATAATAAAAATTAAAAAGTTCCACTTTTATACTCTATTGACTTTTTGAGTGCTAGATCAAGCCCTAAGCTGTGGCAATTTCTGAGGGATAACTTCTTGAAAGAAATATAACATATTTGGTCAAAGCAATTATCTTTTATATATTACAAGAATTAGTGAATCTTTACTGACTCTCCCTTGGGGATGAAACTCTTTTCTTACAGTAATCCTCAGATTTGTTCACTATGAATCTGATTCCTCATATAATGGGAGTATAAAGAAAAGAGAACTTTAAATACTTCCATGCATTGTATTGGGGCGGGGGGGGTCCATTTTAGAATATGCTATGGACTGCAAAACCCTTAACTGCCCTTGCTTTGAAGAGCTGAGATATGGTCATCTTAACTCTTGGTTGATAGGGACAACCAAAAGACCATTAACTTAAGCAAACAATAAAAATCTCCAAACGACAAGTTCCATTGAAACACCTCAAATACATAGTAATTTTTTTTTTAGTATAGACTTTACTGTTTATCAAAGTTTTTACCAGTGTTTTCTGAAACACAAATCAGAGGTAGATCTCAACCCCGGAACCACTCTATCTTCAACACCAGGACACCCTTTTTGTTCCATTATAGTTTCTGAGCATCTTGCATTTGTATACTTTTATACTTAGTAAATTTTGCTTATTTTGACCCCTCTCATTCTGTAATTCCTTCATCAATTTACAATCTCCCAACTTCCTGGTTTCTGCCAAATTCTTATCCATACTTCAAGCATCAAGTACAATATCACCTTCCCACTCACTACTCTCTCACCCAAGGTAAAAATTAAATGTCTCACAGCACTTTCATACATCTAGACTACGGAATGTTTCACATGGCCTTTATTAATCTTGGGTGGGTGTGATGGTTAAATTTGTATGTCAACTTGACTATGCCACGATACCCAGATATTTGATCAAACATTATAATAAATGCTTCTATGAAGGTAGTTTTTATATGTGAGTAACATCTAAACCAGAGGACTTTGAGTAAAGCAGATTACTCTCCATAATATGGGTGGGCCTTGTCTAATCAGTTTAAGGCCTTAATAGAAAAAGACTTACCTCCCCCTAAGAAGAGAGAATTCTGCCAGTAGGCTGACTTCACATTTGAACTGCTCATAAACTCTTTCTTGAGTCTCTGGCTTCTTGGCCCAGCCTGCATATTTTGCACTTGCCAACCTCCACAATTGCATAAGCCAATTCCTTAAAATCTCTCTAGATAGATAGATAGATAGATAGATAGACAGACAGACAGACAGATAGGGACCTACCTATCTATATCTATAACCGTAACCCTTATCTTTAGCTATACCCATATCCATATTCATATTTATATCTGTATCTACACATTCTATCAGTTCTCTTTCCCAGGAGTCCCCTGACAAAAGTGACACAGTAGAGGATACTGGAATGTTTGATGATTTTGATTCTGCATTTTTCCATATCTTTTCCACAATTAAGATCCTATTGGAATTAAAATACAAAGTTATGCAAAAAGCTCTTTTGTTAAATTGGATGCACAACACTAAACTGGTAACAATTGTTATCTTGGGGTGACTTTCATAGTTTTTTCTTTGCTTTACTCTCTATTTTCAAAATATTCTATAAAGAACTGTATTGCTTACGTTAAACGAAAAGGGAAAAAACACATTCTGTGACGAAAGCATCAAAAGTCCCTTTAATTTATTTGGAGATTCCATTTGTCACCAAGGCTACTTGCACCCTGGTTTGAAGGCAGGTGAATAAATGCTTGAGGTCAGCCATGTTGGAAGGTCAATAGGAAATGATAAAAAAAACCCAGAAAAGCCTCTGGTGAACTGGAGACTCTGTAGCCCGTCAATTAATGGCAGTAGCTGTGGGTTTTAAAGTTTTAAAAATATGCCAGACTTTTATTTTGTTAGAAATATAACAATTTTTAAATGATGGTAACTAACTATAAAAGAAAATTAACCACTTTGCTTTCCAAACAAAGAAATCTTTGAGCACTCCGGTTTATGGCCTCGGGCTGATACCATTTAAAATGATTTAATGTCTCAGAAATAAATTGATTTAGCATATCCCATGGAGAATATCAACTTTCAGAGGGGTCCTGCATGCTTCTACACTTTGTTGACTAGGGTATGGATTTCAGAGGCAGAATTAAAGAAATGCAAATATCCATTGATATATAACAATTTACTTCACTTGAAACAGAGTGGTTGTATTATAATCTTCATCTGTCTCTGTTCAGTCAACTCAAGGTTTTTCCCAAGCTAAAATTTACTCATTTACATAACTATAGGCTATTTTAAAAATATATATGAACAATAAGCTTAAGAAGTCTCAAGGAGATCTCTTGTTGACATAGCTGTTTGGATCAGTGGTTTTCTAAGGAGCTGGTATCGCTCATTCCAGGAGAACACTTTAGATTACCAGGTCGATGGGTGTGTAGAACTAGTACTAGAATGAAATAGGCAGAGGTCCAGAAATGCTACAGATTGTCCCAAATATAAAGAACTACACTGTCCCCCTCCCAATGACTTTCAAACATCACCAGTAAATGTTCATGAATATAAAAAGCTTCTTTGTGAGGGTAGATAGCCTCATTCCATTTTACGAAGAAACACAAAGCATGTTTGTAAAGTTTTAAAAACCACCTGAATTGTCTAGATACTCCACTTCCATGTAGATTGAGGAAAGTCGTGCTTTTGCTCTATTGAGAATTTTACCAAGAGTTGCTTACTCCTCCAGAAAGCTATGCCAGTGAAGTTAAGCTGCCCATGGTATTTGAGTAGCCCAAACTACACAGCTATTATCTGTTGGTATAGCTGTCACAAGTCCAGTGATTCTGTGCAGAACTACAGGCACTGGACTGCCTCATATCTTCTAGGATGGTCATGCCTGAGCACTTACATACTAAAATACCTTCTTTAAAAAAAATAAAGTGCTTGCCATTTATGTCACCTTTATATTAGAGTATTATGGTGCTTTTAAAAATTTATGTTTGTCAGTAGGTTCTATTATCTATAATTTTTATTTCAGAATATTAAATGAGGCATTGAAATATTTATTATGCAAAGAGATTGTTAGGTCCAATTGAGTTGAGAAACACTAACTTAGAATCTATCCTGATTGATGAGCCTAATTCATATTCGTGTCCTCAAGGTTAGAATGCCGAGCAATCATTCCATCTCTTAAAGAAAATGTTTCATTTTTGCCAAATTATGGACTTATCACACAGTTAAAGCATCATTTCTGAAAACTTTATGAAAGCTTTCTGTTTAAAAATTCAAGGACTTGATTTCCCACCCAATTTTTTTCATAACATCTAACAGGTTTTAGGAAAGCTTATCCTACCACTCTTCATTGTTATGGTTTGTAATATATCAGAGAAGAAATAGTTCAAACACCTTTAGTGTATTCATTAAGCGCCTATAAAATTTGATTTAGGTGCGCATGATTAGTAGAGAACCTCACCTACTAATGACATTTTGAAGACTATTACAGCCTACCGCCAAAATCAGAGCCCCATGAGCTGCAGTGGCGCCCTCTACTCTTTGGATTGTTTGTAAAGCACTTGGCACACCAAGCTTAAAATGTTATACTCTCATCGAGATTCAACTAATAGCCGCATTCTGAGAGAAATGAGAAGTCTTTGTTATTAATGACTTAAGACAGCTTAAATTCTCCTTTAAATTGACCTTCAGAACTTTTTCGAAGTGCTACCTGGAAGTCAGATTCAGCTGTATGCTTATCAAAGCCACTTAAGTAAGTCATCTTCTTAAATGAAGCGTGAAACTTCAGAAAGAAAACAAGAGGAGTGGTAAATATAGGAAGGGGCCACCCACCTGGCCAATTAGATGAGCTAAATTAATTCTGGATGAATCAATAGGTTGAGGCAGCCAGAACCCAATTTCATCTGCCAGAAATATCTTCCCACAATGTCATCCGAATCTATCTAAGCTTTTCAAGTAAGCAGCAGCAGGCATTCTCCTTACTGTGTGGTTAGGGACTCTTGAAAACCTAATTAGAATGCAGCATAATAAACTAACCAACAAGTAAATGCATTAAAAAATTATCCCTCCCACCTTTGCTTTCTTGTTGACCTAATACTTTGAGAGCATAGTGTAACTCACATTTCTTTCTTACCATTTCGCTTAACATCTACCTCATTTCTATTTTCATTGGTTATTAAAGAAAAAAGCCTTATTCCATTTCCTCCCTTTAAATTTATCCTCTTACATCTCCAAATAAATCTTAAATTGTGTCACTTTTTTGGCACTTACAAAGTCAACCTCTGAGTCTGACATTATGGAAGTTGGACTCAGTGGGTGGACATCCTGAAATAACTTTATTTAACTCACACTGCTTTTTTATAGCTTTATTGAAATATAAGTCACATACCATACAATTCATTTACAGCATACAATTCGCCCCTCAAAGAGATCTTGTACCGTAAGTAGTCAATCCAAATCTTCTCTTCCCCACCCCATCCCTAAGCGATACTATTTTACTTCCTATCTCTATAAATTTACCTATTCTGGACATTTCCTACAAATGAAATCATTCAATATGTGGGGGTTTTTGTGACTGAGTTATTTTACAAAGCATATTTTTAAAATGTATCCACGCTGTGATATGTGTTGGGACTTCATTCCTTTTTATAGATTAATAATATTCTACTGAATGGATATACCTCACTATGTTTACCCATTCAGTAATCGGTTTCCACTTTGACTTTTATAAATAATACTGCTGTGAACATTCATGTGCAAGTTTGTGTGTGGATATATGTTTTCATTTCTCGTGACCATATGCTTAGGGCTTATTGCTAAGTCATGTGGTAACTCTGTGTGCAATCATTTGAGAAACTGCCAACAAATTTTCCAAAGTAGCTGCACCCATTTTACATTCCCACAAGTAATGTGAGAGGGTGCCAGTTTCTACATATCTATAACAAATCTTGTTACTGTCCACATTCTATATTATAGTGATGATAGAGCAGAGAAGTAGCATCTCACTGTGGTTTGATTTCCATCACCTTAATGACTAAAGATGCTGAGCCTCTTTTCATGTTTTTATCGGCCATGTGTATATCTTCTTTGAAGAAATAGCTATTAAAATCCTTTCCTCATTTTAATTAGGTTATTTGTCTTTTTAATTGAGTTGTAACAGTCACTCATATATTCCAGATACTGATCCCTTATCAGATATATGTTTACAAATATTTTCTGGGAGTTTTCACTTCCTTGAGGGTATCCTTTGAAGCAGAAAAGTTTTTAGTTTTTACGTCATCCAATTTATCTATTTTTTTCTTTTGTCATTTGTGATTTTGATATCATATTTGAGAAACCATTATTTAACCCAAGCTCACAGAGTTACTCCTACATTTTCTTCTAAGAGTTTCATACGTTTTCCTCTTACATGTAGGTCTATGATCTATTTTGAGTTAACTTTTTATATAGTTTATTCTAAAAATGGTCATACCTCCTTCAGGGTAGAAAAGATGCAACAGGAAATGTAGCATCCCTTAAAAAAGGTGCTTATCATGGTGTGTGGCCATTCAGTGTTTGCCTTAACAACCTAAATTCAGGGACTCCATTTTGACTGCCACAGATACTTTTAAGAATCATGATAATGGCCACAGAGTTCCAGATGTTTTATGAGGCACATTTAGAGGAATCATTGGACATCTAAACGACAGTGGTCAAGTCATCCTTTGGACTTCAATTTCCTTATTAGTAAAATGTTGCTATGGTAGGGCTATTAAAGAGCTGTAATAGACTGTGGGTAATAAAATACATGTAAAGTGCTCAGCATAGTACTCAGCACATAGTAAGCACATTACATCTCTTTAATAATAACATTTGTGTTATTATTATTATTATTATTATTATTATTACCACCATTTCATTTAAGCTCCATAACAAACTCTTACATCCAGGTTTTGTCAGTCCCTGCATGGTCAGGAAAACAAATATTTCAATAGAAGTGATTTCATACAGGGAACTAGATGCAGAGGTATTAGAGAGGCTGAAAAATGGACAAAGTGGGAGAACCCAGAGAATAAAAACTATAGGAACCTCCTGCACATTGTAAAACAGGAGGAAGAAAAAGAATAAACTATTTTAGTTGATCTCAGAAGACAGGGTTGGCAAGAGAGCTTGGAAAATTGAAACAGGCCATGTTGAGAGGATAGCCAAGCAAGGATTGGAAAGCTGGGAGGGGGCTATCTGGGAGAGGAGGGCCCAGGTAGAACTGGGCCCAGGGAAAAGGAAATGCCCAGCAGAATCTTTTTTAAAAAATTTTTATTGAACTAATTGGAGTGACATTGGTTAATGAAATTATATATGTATATAATTCTATAATACATCATCTATATATTGTATTGTGTGTTCACCACCCCAAGTCATGTCTCCTCTTCTTTCACCATTTATCCCCCCTTCACATTCTTCTTCCTCCCCTGCCTACCTCTTCCTTCTAATAATCACCAACTGTTGTCTGTATCTCTGAGTTTTTTTCTTTGCTTAATCCCTTCATCTAATTCACCCAGTCCCCCCAACCCTCCTCCACTCTGACAGCTGTCAGTCTGTTCTCTGTATCTATGAGTCTGTCTTTATTTTGCACATTTGTTTATTTTGTTCATTAGATCCACATATAAATGAATTCACATGGTACCTGTCTTTCTCTGACTGGCTTATTTCACCTAGCATAATACTCTTCAGGTCGATCCATGCTGTCACAAAACATAAGATTTCCTTCTTTTTATGGCTGAGTAGTATGCAGTGTGTAAATGTACCACAGCTTTTTTATCCACTCATCTACTGATGGGCACTTGGGCTGCTTCCATATCTTGGCGATTGTAAATAATGCTGCAATGTACATTGGTACATGTATTTGAAAACTAATGTTTCAGGTGTCCTTGGATTTATTCCAAGAAGTGGAAACGCTGGGTCATGAGGCAGTTCCATTTTTGATCTTTGAGGGAACACAGTGCTGTTTTCCACAGAGGCTGTACCAGGCTGCCCTCCCACCAACAGTGACTGACGGCTCCCCTTTCTCCACAGCCTCACCAACACTTGCTCTTTGTTGATTTATTGATAATGGGCATTCTGACAGGTGTGAGGTGATATCTCATAGTGGTTTTCATTTGTATTTCTCTGATGATTAGTGACGTTGAGCATTTTTTCATATGTCTATTTTCCCCTTTGGAGAAGGGTCTATTTAGGTCCTTTGCCCGTTTTTAATTGGATTTTTTCGGGTTTTGGTGTTGAGTTGAATAAGTTCTTTATAAATTTTCGATGTTAACCTCTTGTCAGATGTATCATTGGTGAATGTTGTCTCCCGTTCGGTTGGTTGTCCTTTCATTTTGCTGTGCAAAAACATTTTAATTTGATGTAGTCCCATTTATTTATTGTCCTTTTGTTCCCTTTGCCTGAGGAGACATAGCAGAATGGATTAAAGACTTAAATGGTAGACTCGCAACTATAAAAATCCTAGAAGAAAACATAGGCAATAAAATCCTGGCCATTTCTCATAGCCCAGCAGAATCTTAAACAACAGGACTCTGCATGTGCCCCTGCGGCCATAAGTATCGAAAGAGGGAAGAGATATTCTGTTTTCTCCCCTACTCCTGTCCCAGTGTTCTGTCACTGCTACCCATTGGTTAAACCTAACCAGAAGCAAGGTAGCATAGTAAAAGTAATATACCAAAGTCCAGTCCCTAAAGTAACGGAGTAAAGAAGGGCAGAGAATGTTGCTGAGAGAAAACATGCAGGCATCTGGCACAGAGGCTAAGTACGTGTAAAAATCTTATCACTGCAGTCAGGATTCGGTTTGTTAACCCTGCGGAAGTTGCAGCTGATCTGAGAGATACAAACAAACTCTTTTCTTAAATATCATTACATGTACCTGGTGCTTAGGTTCCAGGTCATGACTAGCTGTGCATTTGTACATGACTAATGTTAAGCCATAACATTTAAGCCATCTGTTTGGTTAAAACACATGATTCATAAGGCTGTGTAATATTCCAAAGTCAATTTTATCTGAGAGCTACTGAGAACTGTGACCTCCGCAGGCATGTCCTTTCCATCCTAATATGAATCCTCTCTCGAATCCTTAGGGAAGAAAAGCAATGGGGGATGCCTGGGGTAACCCCAGTAATAGTAACGTATTTTGCCGTATATAAGGCACTCCTTTGTATAATGCATACCCATGTTTTTTTGGACCCAACTTTCAGGGAAAAAAATCTGTTGTTTTAATTTTTTAATTCAATTTTTTATTTATTCATATTTAGAAACAAAACTAATTATCATATTCCAGGGTATCATTTTGCTTACACATATCATTATTGCTTTCTAGAGTTACACTTTTAATTCATAAGCATAAATAAAAGAATTGAACACATTTGTATAGATATGGAATTAGTACTACCCATGTATAATGTGCATCTTTATTTTTCCCTCAAAAATTTGGGCAAAAACGTGTGCATTATACACAGCAAAATGTGGTAATTTAGGTCACAATTAATTTAGTGATTTAGGTGGCACTCTGCTTTCTTTCTAATGGAGGCCTAGATAGTTTTACTAGTGCTAAAATAATACAAATCATACAAGTAGTCTGATTATTTCCTATTATTTCTGTTATTGATTAAAAGAGCCAATTATAGTTACAATGATAAATAGAAAGGGAGGGATAGTCGGAGGGGAAAGGGGGAGAGAGGGAGAGAGACCTTGAGAACAGTGAGTTAATCATTTTCATCAGTTTATGGTATGTTGTCCCATGCAAGGACCCAGTTTTGTCATATTAATGGATTGAACACTGGAATATTATCCCCTTTTTCCCATACCCTACTCTCCTCTTGTCTTCGATCACCATTTAAATTGTATGTCTACATATGTTTTTGCAAAATGTATATTGTTTTGCATGCACACATTTTAATGCATGTAAAAGTAGTGAGTTTTAGTTCTTATTCTGTTCGTTTGTGTTACTAAACTCCATCAGTGCTTTTAAGATCTATACAAGCTGCTCTTTGCACATCTAATCTGGTGCTTCTAAGTGCTCGAGTGTTTCAAATTGCATCTATCACATTTACCTGACCGCTCTCCCAGGGACAGAAATGCAGACTGCCGACATCTCCCAGACATACAATCAGCACTTCAATAAACATCCTGTACCTGTACCCTTATGTGCCTTTATGAAAATTTCTCTGGAATATAAATGCAGTCACAAAATTGCCAAAGCCTGGGTATGTATATATTTAATTTTACTACATAGTGCGGATTGCACTCTTGAATGGCTGCACTGGTCTATAGTTTCAAAAGTAATGATGAGGATTTCTGTGTCCCCAAATCTCTGACTGCACTTGACACAATCCAGCTTTCTAGTCATTGCCAGTCTCATTAACATAATTTAGACCTGCTTGTTACTGTTTTGTGTTTTCTCTTCAGTAAATTACTTGTATAAAATAAATCTTTGATTCATTATTTTTTATAATTGGAGTTATCTTTTCTTCTTTATTTGCAGGAGATTTTATGTAAAGATAGAACCCTTTTTATTTTTATTGAATTTGTTGGGGTGACACTGGTTCTAAAAGCCATACAGGTTTCAAGTGTACAGCTCAACAAAACATCATCTGCACACTGCATCGTGCACTCATCAACCAAAGCAAATTCTCTTTCCATCCCCATCCGTCCCTCCCTTTGCCCACCTCCAACTACCCCCACCCCTCTTTCCCTCTGGCCATCACCACACTGTTTGTGTCCATGGGTCACGCATATATGTTCTTTGGCTAATCCTTTCACCCTCTGCCATCCAGCTCCCCAACCCCTCTCAGCTCTGACAGCTGTCAATCTGTTCCACGTATCCATGCCCCTGTTTCTATTTAGTTTGTCAGTTTATTTTGTTCATTAGATTTCACATATAAATGAGATAATATTGTATTTGCCTTTCTCTGACTGATCTATTTCATTTAACATAACACTCTCCAGACCTATCCATGCTGTCACAAAAGGTAAGATTTCCTTCTTTTTATGGCTGTGTAGTATTCCACTGTGTAAATGTACCACAGCTTTTTTATCCACTCATCTACTGGGGCTGCTTCCAAGTAGGGGTAAACTAAGGCCATAAGTACTATCAATTCAGGATTCTGAATAATACTCTTTAATAAGTATATAAAATTCCTTTAAAATTCAGAATGCGTAGGGATGTAGCAAAATCATGAAAAGTCAACTGATAAAATTATAGTTTTTAAAACAATAAGTTAGAACAAACATACCAATGTTTATCAGCTTCAGAGACAAAGTTGGCTAATAAAATATGTATCTGTGGGGATGGTAGGTATATAAGAACTCTATACTTTCTGCTCAGTTTTGCTTTGAACCTAAAATTGCTTTAAAAATAAAATCTATTAATTAAAAATAATATAATAAATCAGTGACTGGACTCATGCCAAATATCCCCACTAAAATTGAATCTAGAAATATCTTTAAAATAATTGCATTATCCACTTTGAAAAAAAAAAGCAATCAGGCAGAGTGATTTAATAAGTCCTTCATTGATCTGTACATATAAGAGTACTTACGCATCCTTGGAAAAGGGATCATTAGTGTGTGGAAATGAGTCTTCCTTTGCTGGGTGTGCACAGATGAATGAATATATGCTCATTCATAAAATATTTTTAATAATTATACTAAATTTCTCTGGAGGATTCTGAGCAAACTGCAATGGTCATCAAAGGTATCTGTAATCACTTAAAGCTGTAGGTAAAAATGTAGTGCAGAGCATTCAGGACCATTAATAGGTATTTCAGCATTACTCACTCTTGAAAAAAATCTGGTAAATTACTTCCACACATCGAAGTTCTCTTAGTATACAATAGCTTTAAATAATCTCAATAGTATAACCAAAATCCAATATTGCTAACCCAGGCCCCAGCAAGTTTAAGCATATGGGATTATATTTATTTTGTCAGTAAACCCTTGGGCTCAATGCCTATTATACTGTGTATATTCAATATTTTAAAAGAGGCTTATTTTGTAGCCTGAGAAACACATCATGGGTTTAAATTCTATCTCCATGATCTGGACTCTAGGTTTTCCTCCGTCATGTAGGAGGTTGTGTCTGGAGTCATGTTATTTGCATCTAAATCCCAGCCATTGCATGTACTTCAGTGTTAGCTAGGGAAAAGTTACTTAACACTCTGAACTTCAGTTTGCTTCCCTATTAATAGTAGCTGATACTAAAATTATTTTTTCTGCGCCCCAAGAATTTTGATGTATGTTTAATTTGGCCTTCACCGTAAACTCACTCTTAGCTCCTATTTTTATTATTATTTTTAATAGTGGATATTGAATTACTGATACTAAAACACTTTGCCCAAAGCCACACATTTGGTCAGCGGCCAGCACTGATAACAAGGCAGCCTGATTTCAGAGTCAACTGAACCTATTGCACAGGGTTGTTGTGAAGATTAGGTGATATAAAATCTATAAAGCATTCATACCAGTTACAAGCATCCAGGAATGACTACCTAAATGTTAACTAACTAATCAAGTATAATAGTACATGAGTGCACAGGATGGGAGGATTAGGCCTCAAGTTTACACTTTCAATGTAAAACAAAATTTGTTTATTTGGATAGACATTTATTTTTATTTTTCTATACTAAATTATTTATTTTAATTAAGAGTTTAAATACTATACTGTTTTTATTGTTGACACTATTACAGATGTCCCCCTTTTTTCCCCCTTTGTCCCTCTCCACCCAGCCCCTGCCCCACCCCAGCCTTCATCACATTGTTGTCTGGGTCCATGGGGTATGTATATGTGCATATATGTTCTTTGGCTAATCTCTTCTAGTTCCCCCCGCCCACCTCCCCTCTGAGATCCGTCCGTCTGTTCCATGTATCCATGCCTCTGGTCCTCTTTATCAGTTTCAGACATTTCTTTATCTTTCCAAAAGTTTCCAACATACATTAAAAAATGGACAACCGTACACTGAAATATGATTTGGCAATAAAAAGCAATAAAGTACTCAAGTATGCTGCAATAAGGATGAACCTCAAGACACACAATGCTAAGCGAAAGAGGCTGGAAACAAAGACCACATATTATATGATTCCATGTATATGAAATACCGATAAAAGGAAAATCCAGAGAGACAGAAAGTAGATTAGTGGTTGTCTGGGACAGAGCGTGAGAATGGGAGAGAAAGTTAATGGGTACAAAGTTCCATTTGAGGGTGCTGGAGATGTTCTAATAGCCTGTGGCACTGGTTGCACAAGTCTGTAAATATCCTAAAATTCATTAAACTGTACACTTAAAATGGGTGAATTTTATAGTATGTATATTATATTCCAATGAAGCTGTTAAAGAATATGGAAGTGACCTCTGTCTCTCTTAACCTCTGTGAGCACTGATTAAATACTTGGTTGCCCTTAAGGACTTCCCTTCTGTTTCCTCATTCTGTCTAGCAGGTGACTTTCTCATCTATCTCTTTTTCTCATTCTTAATAGGTTTATTGAGGTATAATTAATATATAAAAACTTCATATATTTAACGTATACAAGTTGATGAGTTTCAACATGTGTATACACCTGTGAA